>QEOT01006539.1:76858-109331 GCA_003123785.1 Pterocarya stenoptera
TGACCATATAATTATAATGTAAAGCCCTATCCTTTATGCTAAGAAAAAAATAAAGAAATTGTAATACATGAATTCAAACCAAAAAATTAGCTTCAAATTTCAAAAATAATTTAAGGTTAATGAATATATATATTTTATATATATATATATAAACAACTATTGATTCATACAAAAATGTAACAAATCACCTAAATATTCACAGAGGTCAAAGTTAAAGAAAATAAAATGTTGCCCAACATTAAAGTTCATTTTTTAAGAGTTTCTTTTCTTTATAAGACTTTTATATTTTTCAAGAAAAGAAAAAATATAGGTCATTTATGATAAATTCTTAAGTGGGCTGGTCTGTAGAAACCAAAAAAACCACACTCCCATTTCTCAAAAGGGAGCCCCTCCAGGACAGATGCAGTGCAATCAGAGAATGTTCACCTCCAATAGGAGGGTAACACGTAGCAGGTGTAGTGAATTTATAATAGATGCAAAATACAGAAACACATTCTAAAAATAACTCAAGTCAGTTCTATCCTCTTTCTTTCTCCACTATTTTTCAATCTCTCTCTCAACAGCGGACATGGTGCACTTGCCCAATCACAAATAGGAATAAAGGATTCCACTAGGAACGAAGAAATTAATAAAATATAACAAGCCACTGCCAATCACTACAAGAAAATGGACCTTTTGAGGCGATTTTTGGTCTGCCGGTAATAAAATCGCCTCAATAAGTTATTATTTCGGCGATTCCACAAGTCGACGCATCTTTAAACGTGCGGGCTTTTTCATTCACCTATTGTGGCGATTTTATTACTTATTTGCGGTGATTTTTTTCGCTGCAAAATGAATTATATCAGTTGCAGCGATATTTTGATACTAGAGGCGAAATAAATCGCTGCAAAAAGTCCATATCTTATGCCGGCGGACAATTTCGCCGCAACTGTGATTTTAATGGAGCCGGCGCCAAAACCACATGAGAAAGATTATTTCCCCCCCAAATCCCGAAAACCCCTTCGTCCCCAACTTCTTCTTCTTCATTTCTCTCTACCTTCACATTAACCAAAACTGAAGCCACGCAAATTTTCTGCACTTCCCTTCCACCGATTGAAACCACTAAAATCACCTCCTGCTGCTCCAGCCCAGTGGTCTTCGCGTGCGAGTAGCGAGTTACTCTGCTCCCCCCCCCCCCCACCAAACCCCCAATAATCGGAGTCTTTTGCCTCGGCCATAAAATGTGAAAAAAGTTGCGGTTTTTCGACACCCGAAGGCTTTGTTCTTCATCATCGTCGGCCCGTTTCCTGGAGTAGTGGGTCGGAGTCGATTTTCCAGCCCTTCGTCTCCTGATCCACTCGGTTGATCCACGATTTTCCAAGGTAAATTACTCTGTTCTATCTCTTTATGGTTCTTGATGAAACCGTTTAGGGCATTTAGAAACACTGGTGTTTTGCTACTATATTTATGCTTATGTTTTGAGAAGCACACACATTGGACAATCCCGTAAGCGATTGGAGGTGTTTCCCTCGAATATTAACTTCTTTTTTGGCTTTCTTCGACTCTGGCAAACTCCAGAATGCTTGGATGTTAAATTAATCTTGTTCATAGAAAACTAAATTTGGGCTCTGTTATTTGGTTCCTCTAAAAATACAGCCATAGTTGAAAACTGAAATTGGAGTGGTTTTGAGTTACGGGCAGGGGAAATTAAACCAAATCCAATTTGTATTTATACCTAATATCAATGCATTAGCATCTCATGCCTGCATGCAATTAGGGTTTAAAATTATCATGCAGTAGGGATGATGGATGATCCTAATTGTTTATTGCATCGCATATATTAAATTGATGAGTATACCTACCAAGTACATGGACCACTTGTGGTTGCATCAGATTAATATCCCATAGGCTAATTCACATATTTTTTCCCCCAATGTCTCACTTTAAAGTTTGGAGACTGCAGTAACACTAATTGGAAAATGGCCATATCCATGTATTGTATCTTTGACAATATTAGTGGATGTATTTCAATAATAATTCGTTAATGTCAAAAGATTGAATGTAACTCAACTTTCATTGTTTGAAACCATGCATGAATGATTGCATTTGCACCCACGATTGACGTTCTGGAATCGTTTTTTATATACATATATGATTGCACCATGACGTCGTAGATTGACCTATTTTTCAGTGTAGCATATATATATGTAGCATATATATATGTAGAACTAAAAGCTAGCTAGATCAGTGTTGGTATGAAACTGCTTTCAACTAGTTTGTCATCCTTGATCTCGTACAACATATATATATACTTGAACAAGCTAATTCATATATATGGCTAACGTAAGAACGAGTCTTACCTTTCTTGAGATATCCTCCCCCAAAATGTTTAAGATGACAATAAAGTACATATCCAAAGAAACCAGAAAACATAAAATAACTCCCTAGCTGCCCTGCCTGGGTTCATATATTATATATATATACATGTGTGTGTGTGTGTATAATATATATATATTTTATTTAGAGAGGGAAATGATTGTAGCAAGAAAAAGATAGTCAAGAGAAGAGGTCCTGTAATCCATTCCTTCTTTTGTGGGTGCAACGACAGAGAAGGAAACCTGAAAAAACTTGATTTCTACAATCACATTTCACTGTCACTGTCAATGAATTTCTCTGCTGGTGTAAAATCATTCCCCCAAGCCTCTCCCCCTTCCTTGCACCTCCAAGCCTCTCCTTGGTCTCTGCTAGCTGTAATTAATAGTAGTTTATTTGTAGTGGAAGAAACAAACATTGTAAGGCAGAGAGAGAGAGAGAGCTTATTCATGGCATTCCAATTACCAATACCAAGGCATGTACAGACAAAAAATAAAATGGAAAAATCAGAAAATGACATTATTTGCTTGTACATACACCCGCAAGCGCTTACACACACACACACACACACACACATATTGTGAAAGAAGGACGGCCAGCATAATCATAATATTTCCCAAAGAAAATACAATACTTTACCTTGCTAGAATCATTAAATGCCATAATATTTGGTTAAAAATCCATTAGGGATTGTGATCCAAATATTAAAGGAAGATAAAGTTCTGAAGACTATCAACAACGAGGACCTTTTCATGCAGTGTTTTCCCCTCATCTCAAGTATGATTTAACTTATATTGCTTATTTTGGCAGTTGCATCTGATATCAAACTCCAGTTTTTTTTTGTTTATTCATGAACTACTAGAAATTGGTCTTCTAGCAAACCCAAAGATACACAACAACAAATCAGCTGATTTCATCACTATTAAAAATTTAACAGTCATTTCAACAACAAAGATTTGTCTTAGGTTAAAAATTTTATCAACAAATGTTATATATATCAGAAAACAGCAATATTTATTATATATAATAAACATGAATTTATTGTATATAATATTTATATGTATATATATACTCCAGCTCTATGCATAGTATATATAGGTAGCTTACCTAGCTAACTCATGCTAAGTTAAAGTTTGCCAACCAATTAATATGCATGGGTGCAAGCAATTAATTATATTGATCGATCATGCGAACTGTGATACCATGGCATTTAATCATAGAACTTTGGCTTTATCACAAAACTTACTGAGATAGGGACATGAAAAGATGTGACCCATTAATTTGATCATTGAGGGTGATGGTTAGACAGGAAGTTGGGTCAGCAAACGCCCTAGATTCCACCAGGCCGGCCGTTAGACACCCCAAGAATTCCATACTTTAATGATGAGAACGTGTCAATGGCATTCGTTGATGCCTTCGTCCCTTCTTCTTTGTCCTGTGTGTAGATATACATATATATATAGTAGTTTCCATCACTGATATTGATTGTGAGTTTGTTCACGAACTAATTCAAGCTACCTAGCTTGAATTTTTCAGAGGTAAACCCACACGTATACATACATGATGTTCAACTTAATTTCGTCTTACAATTCATTTGCAGTCCTATATATTATTTGAAATATGTACATATGGACATATATTCTATAAATTAAGATTGTGTAATCTGCATACAAATATATAAATATATATATTTATATACAGAATATATATTCCTATATAATATGTATGTATGTACGCATGCAGATATAAACTGATCAAAATGATCTAGTAAAGAAGGTTATAATCTCATGTGCCTTATTTTTGAGCTCAGATCATGTTATAATATAGTTCTTTCAAACTTGTAAATAAAGCTGATCATATTGAAGCATCACATCAATGGACATAGAGTCAAATTAATCAAGTAACAAACCAACCCCCATCTTCCCTCCTCTTCTAAATATTTTGCTGTCAGCACAAGTACTTAATGATCAATCTTAAAATATTAATTTCCAACTTAAGCTTAGAGATAGTATGGGAAAAAATTAATTTAATTTAATTTAGTTTAAAACCTCAAAACACCTCCTAATTATTGACAAAAGCTACTGACAGATTTCACAAACACAAACACACAGAGACAATTAAGATTGCTTCTTCAAAAACGCCTGTCTCAAGTTAAAGTTGGTCTTCAGGTATCCTTAATATCATAATATCACACTCTTGCTTTGATTCCAATAATAAGTCTGATTTGCATGCAGAGTATTAGGCAGTCGCAATATACTGAGGATAGACAACGTTTTGGTACCTTTTTTTTTCTTTCTTTAAAATATTATCAGAAGTAAAGCAAAAATATAGGGTGTAGCTACTGTAGATATCCTCAATGATGCATCATTTAAGGTGATCGTATGTAATGCAGTATATCTCTTTTTCTTTACTAAAAGCTTTAGGTAGGCAAGACTGTCTTGCTTTCTGCAATTTCTAAATATCGTCAATTTCTTTTTTCAGGTTATCTTGCTAGAATCAAGGGATAGATTTGACAATCGTATTCATACAGACTACTCATTTGGTTGTCCGGTAGAAATGGGAGCATCATGGTAAGTTCACTTGTTTTTTGGGAATCCCTTTCCAAACTCTGGATGTTGTAAATACAAATGGATTCATTGGTTATATATGTGAAAAATAAATGGTGTCTTTATCTATAAATTCACAATGCTCTATTAGTTCTTGTGGCAAACTATCCAATGGAATTTGCTCTATTATCCGTTGTTCATGGGCTATCTCAGCATACTGGTATCGGCTTTAGCATCAATTCCCATCTTCTAGATTCAATTCCATTACTTATAGTCCATTATCTATAATTCAATTTTTATTTTCACCTTTTTTTAACAGAAACTTCATAAGATCCTTGAAATATCAAAGACAACACAATTTCTTTGTTGCTTAAACCACATCTGGAAATTAATGCCACCCTGTTTCATCTCAATTCATTTGTTGCTAGATGAATTAATGTTTCTTTGTTGCTTCTGTTTTTTGTATCTTCTACAATACTTTGTTGTTTAAGGCTCCCTGAACAGTAGCTTCCATAGGGCTGATAACTCTAGCTAGATGAATAGCTACATTTCTTCTATGACATTCACACTTTTTTAAGTTACAGTAATAATGATTAAGTTATATTTTAACTTTAATTTCAAGAATTCAGCTGTGAATAAATGTAGCACATGATTAAACTAATTCTCTGATCCCTTGTAGTGATGGTTCATATTTAGGCACAATCTGATTCACATGAAAGAAAATTTGGAACTTTCAATGGCAATAATTTACCACAATTTGAAACTTGTAAAATAAAATTCATATTATTAAGCTTATTTCTTTTTAGTCATTTGGTGTCTCATTCACTCTAGAATTTAGAAATGGAAAGAGATTTTCTTTTGAAGTGAAGTTTCATTACCTTGGAAACAGAGGCTAATGAAAATATCAATGTGGGAATCAATAACATGCTCTTTTGGATTATGCTTCGCTTTCCATTAGTCTTGTTATGGATTTGGGTTTATGTTACCCTCAGGAGCAAAAGGCAATGCTGGAGAATGGGGCCCTGCGTAATCAGGTGAGAATTAAACTTGATTCAACTATGCATACATACACATCAAAACCATTTCTTCTGCATAAACCCATGTGAACCATGTAAACCCATGCTGGTGGGTGGTTTGGCAGAGATGGATATTTGGTTGTTGTTTTTTGTTAAGCCCCAACAAAACAAATCTGGGTGATGGATATTGAACGTGATTGATGGATTACATTTTTTTGAGACATGCTTACATACTTCTATTGCTGACACTATTCTGCTTTAAACAAATAGGAATGGTTTTTATATGTAGGCTATATGTATTTTATTTCCAGCAATCTTTATAGAGAAGTTAATGCACTCTCCTCTATAACTAATCTAATGATGTGTACTGATCCAATTTATCTTTAACTGTCAGATTGCAGTTTGTCAGATGGAAGCATCAAATATCCCGTAAGTATGAGGGCATTGATGCAATGTGTGTAAATCTGTTTTATTGTTCTGCCCACCCCTCATGCCCAGGTGCAGATTTTATATATTTGACTAGATAATTTATATAATAGTGGAGTAGCACTATTATCTATTTGAATGATGTATTATCAGATATTTAGGGGTTAAAGTGTAAGTTTTGGATTCCAATTGGTCTACCCCATGGATATACCCCATAACTACATTAATGTGAATTCCCCACCTCAATGGATGAACTGAATGTCATTAATTTATAAAATTAGATGGAAAGTTCAATCTTTTTAATGAAACTTTAATCTTTTTCTTTTATGTTTTCCTATTTCTAAGTATTTAATATAGGTATGGGTACTATTGGACAAACACTAACACTTCACAGTTTTTATATAGCATAGTACATTAAGAGATGATATTTAATGAGATGATATTAATTTTCTATGTACATTAAGTGCAGTTTATTAATGAGCTCTTGTAGTGAATGCTCTAACAAATCAAGATCAAGATCGCTGTCCCATGGATGTACTGAGGAAAACACTTTTTTCAAATAAGTTTTTTCAAGGAAAAATCTTCCTGGACAAACAGAAACGAAGAACTAACCATAAAATAGAAAACAAATTGAGAAAAGTCCCTAATATGAACTTCTGAAAAAAATGACTAAACAACCTCCAAAAAATAAGCAAATGCATTCAAACCCTAAATCTATAAAATTACATATAAGAAATCCAAAGAAAATTGGAAAAAGACATAATAAAAAACAAACAAAATTTTTTCTTGAGAGTGCAAGGCTTGAGAGCGCTTGAGATCGGCTATAGAAGAAGAGGAAGAAGAAGCAGTAGCAGCCAACGAAGCATTGGAGGGTGAAGTGGAAGAGAGAGAGAGAGAGAGGGGGGGAACGGTGAGAAAACCCAAAGAGGAATAAAGTGCGATGTAGTTCACGATAAATTTGATGGAATTATGAAGTGGCACCCTATCATTGGAGGGTGTAAAACGCCCAAAGACACCACATCCTGTTTTAAGATAAACTCTTCTCAAAACCGTCTCTCTGTCTTCCATTGTAATAACCAAAATTGTAATAACCAAAAAAAAAAAAAACCCCACGCATAAAGGCTAAGCCTCCTCCACCATTGCCGAAGACGTCGCAAGAACCTAAGGTAACTCTTCTCTTCCATCTCTCTCTCTCTCTTCATCACTTTGTCGGGCTCTCTCTTTTCTCTTCTCTGTTTCATCGGTGTTCCACCAACTACCGCCGCCACCCTCCACAAAATCACAAAAAGTCGTGTCTAGTCTGAAGAGAAAGAACAACGTCACAAGTCGTGGGTAGTGGGTCTAAGAATACCTCATATCTCCCTTCTCTTTGTTTCATGAATCCTTTCAGCATGACTTTTTTTAAGTACATATTACATACTTTGTTTGGTTTGATTTCTATGAGGAATTGGGAAATGCAACACTGAAAATGCGAGAGAGACAAAATTTTCTTGAGAAAGGTGCAAGTAAAAGAGTGAAAAAAGTTGTGGAAGAAATAAACTCAAACAAAATCCATTGTATAAAGACAGTAAAAGAAGTCAGCTGACAAATAAACTTCTAGACAATTCCAAGGGACAAAATAAACAAATCCATGAGAGGGATAAAACCATCAAAAAAATGAACCAAAAAACACTGTTGCTTTTAGGATAGCCACTTTTATATATAGAAGATATATATATATATACTAGTAAGGGCAACGTGCGCTGCACGTATGTGCAAATGAAATAAAATAAAATAAAAATAATAACAAATAGTAAATGGAAAGGTACGTAAAAATGAAATTTAAAGAAAATTTGAATAAAACATTAAAAAAAAGTGAAGAAGTAAATATAAACTTTATATATGGCTCAAGTAATAGATAGAGATCATATAAGAGTAACACTACTGGACCATACAACTATCTTAGGAGTTCAAATCATTTGTATGCGAGCTAAACCAACTCAAATCTATAAAATAACCAGTTCCAAGTAAAAAACTGATGAAGAGAGCCCAAAACAATGGCCATGAACCAACAATCCATCCAAGCGAAAAACTCTGTTAGAAAAGAAAGGAGATAATAAGCATGCATTCAGTCAATAATCTAGATCAATGCTTGAATTTTTCAGACCATGGAAAATGTATCCTGAATAATGGAATAAAGAGAGGAATCACAAAATTTTACCAATTAAAAATGAAAATTCAGGAGTATTCTAGTTTGTGAATTACATTTAAAAATATATTGGGCACCAATCTATGTCTTTTAAGGGACAATATGCACTGCTCACCCAGTTACAAATATATAAAAAAAAAAAAAAATTGATAGCAAATGAGAAATGAGAAAGTGAGGAAAATTTTTTAAACAAAATTAAAACAAGTCATGGTTTTACATAACTTGATGTAAACCTAATATAAACTTAACATAAATGATAGATCTATATAAGTTAGTGTTTTATTTAGTTATATAACGGAAAATTTTAATAAGAAAATTTTAATAAAAGCTTAAATTAATAAAAAATATATTAATACTAAAATTTTATTACGAATGATAAAATGGTGAAACATAATTAAAACAGAAAGTTAACGTGTTCTATCTACCTATATTCATACTATGCCTACATACATCAAAAGTATAAAGAACATATTCAAATAAAAAAGTAAAAAATATGTTTATTACAATTTGAAAATTAAAATTAATGTTAATGATAATTTTGTTAGGTTTCTATATAAAAAAAGATTAGGTGAATTCATATCGTTATGGGAGACAACGTTTTTATATTACGGATTATACTGAATGATTATTGAAAAAAAAAAAACTGTTTTAATTTTATCTTCTTTATGAGAAGATAATTTTTTAATAATTATTAAACATTTATTCATAAATATGTAAAAGAAAAATTTCAACATTATATAAATTTTCAGAGAAGGAAAAAATTAAAAATGTTCTAATATATATTAACATATTCTAGACCATATTATTCAGCACTAGAAATAATGTTAAATCATTGCGTTACTCCAAAGGCAGTTTAGATCTTAGTTTAAGAATGTAAACCAGATCATTTTAATTTACTTCAAAAGTTTTCATAACCCTTTTTTAATATTACGAAAACAAAAGCATTATAAGAAATAATAACAATAAAAAACATTAATTTATTTAACATTTTCACACTTGGCTAAATAAAATAGTAATAATGACATATTATATTTTTAAATTATTAAGAAGTTATAATTTATTTCTTATGAAAAATTGTAATTATACTAAGCAACCTACTATTATTACTCTTAATAGTTGTAGTTGAATGCGTATATTGTACGTTTGTTATTTCCAAAATAAATATATAATATGTTAATTTTAAAATTCAAAACTACAATGGTAAGTATTAAATAATTTAATCATATATTTTATAAAGTCTCATCCTTTATATTTAAAAAAAAATTAAACAAACTATAGTACATTGAAAATTGTAGATCAACCTCAAATAGTGTAATTAATTTCAGGTTAATTAATAAACTATTTAATTTATCCAGAAATAAACTATTCAAGTTATTAAGCTTATTTCTTAATAAATCATTAAACAAAAATCATTTATAAAAGGGAAAAATTATATTTATACTAAAATGTAACAGTTCAATTCGATAATTAGATAATTCAAAATTAAAAGAAATAAAATGTTGCACAACATTAAAGTTTAATTTTCAAGATTTTGATTTTTTATTAAAATTTTATGAAGAGTTGGTATCAATTTGGGGAAAAAAAAATACTATGGTTCAATTGTAAAGCTCAAAACGATTTGTAACATTATTCATTTTTCACATTTAAAGCCTAAGAAAGACCAGTGTGCTACACCCTTTGAGATGGGTTCCGATAAAAACAAAAAAGTTTATTTTTTTGATTTTTTTATTCAATTTTTTATACCCTTAAACGTTAAAAAAAATCCACAATATTATTAAAAATACTTTCTTATAATAATGAGATGAGATGAAATGAATTGATAGTGTTTCTATATCTAAGCGGGACCTAAATTAGAAAATGAAAAAAGAGTAAAGAAAATGTTTGTAAGAAGCTGAGATGAAATAAATACAAAACAAAGAGATAAACTCAATGAAAAGGACTGTAAAAAGACATCAACCAGAAGTCGGCAGAAGCAAGAAATAAGACAAAACATAAGCCATATTCGTGATAAAATTAGGGGCAAAATAGGGATAATATTATTGGACGAAAACACTGTTCACGGTGGCTTTGATTCACTCGCAGTGGTTAAAGGTGGCACGAGAGGGGCTGAGATTGGAAGGGGAGGGATGCCGGACGGAGGGGAAGAGAATGGGCCTGGTGGTGTTGGCCACGCCGGTGTGTGGCGGTGCACTGGAGGGGATGAAGAAACGGACCAGCCGCGGCTTGGATTCTCTCGTGGCGGTTAATGGCGGCACGAGATGGACTGAGATTGGAAGGGGAGGGACGCTGGCCTGAAGGGAAGAGAATGGATGGGGCAGTGTCGGCCACAGCAGAGTTCGGCGGCGCACTGCTGGAGACCAAGAAATGGATGGGGGAGAGGGGAGGAGGGGCTCGAGTGCGGGAGAAACCAGGGGTAAAACGGGAAAAACACCAGGGGCAAAATCGAAATTTAGGAATAAAAGCAGAGGTAAAATGAAAAAAAAAATTGTTAGACAAAATCACTGTAGATCCCTCATTCGCGTTTATATATATAGTAGATATAAGTATTTATAAATGATAAATATTACAGGCTCATTTGGACACTTGAAATATCTTAGAGTTCTGTAAATAATAGTGAAATGTTTGTAAATAGTAATACATGACTTGCATTAAGATGTTTTATTGTGTTCTAAAAAATGAGAAAGAAAAGGTTGAACAAAAATATTATAGAGTTTAATTTTTAATATTTTTTTTGAAGTATGAGAAAGTTGTATTAACTTTTGTGTTTTGTTTTAAAGTTTATAAAAATTGTAATGATTAAATGAAAAAGTTGATGATTTGAAATTGAAAAATGTTTTATATTTAAGTGATGTTTGGAAAGAAAATTTTGAGAATTTCTCTTCTCATCTCATTTAGCAAACGTATCTTGTAAATATTTTTTAACAAACATTTGGAACACAAGATTTTTTTAATATATTTTTTTTCCCAATAAATAGGGTTCTATTCCCACCGAGTATCGTAACTGCTGTATACTCCTATTCCTGGTTTGGATAACAAGATACTCTTATTTCATCTCATCTCATCTCAATATTCAAAAACCACAAATACAAACACTTTTCAATTTCAAATATTCAACATTTTCATCTAATTATTATCTAATCATTACAACTTTCTCAAATTTCCAAATATATAACAAAAAATAATTAAAATTTTTTTAAATCCCAAAACAAAAACTATATTCTAACAATATTTTAACATTTTAATAATTTCATTCATATTTTTCTCTCCTTTTCAAAAATCTCATAAAATTTTTAACTCAAATAATTTCACTATTATTCACAAACCATCTTGTAAGAAACTTTTTTCCACTTCACAAAACCCACTGGGCCTCGGCCCGATACCTGGCTCAAAGGTCACCAAGCCCGCATAAAGGACAAAGCCTCTACCAGGAAAGGGAGTCGAGTAGTCGACAAGACAGGTCAGTTTGACAGCCTATAGCTGCATTCAGAGCACAGAAACCTGTACAGAGCACAATGAGAAATGTGGACGGCCCTCAATCCATCGATATCAAACCATCTACGGCTTACAAGGAATAGCCGGAAAGCTAGGAAACCACGCCTCATTAATGGCGTCACTACTGAGCTACATGCCACATTTATGGGGCCGTCGCTGAGCCACGCCGCATTAAAGGACTCTAAAAGCATAAACAAAAGGGAAGGCACTAACTTTGTGGAGACAAAGGCGATCTGCACCTCCCCTAACCCACGGTACAAATAGCAAGCTCCAGGTATGAAAAAGGTCTCTAATCCCTAGACTTCTTTACTTATTTACAAATTTTCAAGAATATTTATTAACTTTGGCATTGGAGATTCTCCAACTCCAAGGCCGCCCTCTCCTAGTTGCATTCTCCATCATCTTTTGCAGGCCCATTTCGAAAGACCTAAGTTGTCGCAGCTTGGCCTTCACATGATGTTAACAATGCCACCAACCCGTTCTAGACGACTCCGAAGCTTGCCAGTGCTACTAGTGGCATGTAGGTCAATCAGCAAGAGTGCCAAGTACAAAGGAATGAGAATGGCACAATAGAAGAAGCTATACACACGCCTCCAAAGAGATGCCAACGAACGGCGGGGTAAGCAAGGCATATCCTGTAGAAGATGCCTGCACCTTGCCACCAACTCCAGATTGCACAAAGGTTATAAGCAAAGTTCAAGACGAGCAAGAGCTCCGGAAAGCGGAACCAATCAGGCCATTGGAGCTTGTCACTTTCAACCCAGGTCGGCCAGAAGTCAGAGTAAAGATTAATAGCGAAATGATGCTCGAAGCCCGAGGAGCCATGCGGCAACTCCTCTCTAAGTTCCAGGACGTGTTCGCTTGGAGCCACAAGGATACGCCTGGAATAGCGCCCGCAATCATACAACACAGTCTTAGCGTGGACCCAAAAGCTAAAGGAGTGAGACAAAAGTGTCGAAGTGTCAATACAGAAAATAATGTCATCATAGCCAAGGAAGTGGACCAACCACTGAGCACAAGATTTATTCGAGAAGCTCGTTACCCAGAGTGGCTGTCTAATGTAGTGCCTGTAAAGAAGGCGAGCGGCAAATGGAGGATATACGTCGACTTTACCAACCTCTACAAGGCTTGCCCAAAGGATAGCTTTCCGCTTCCTCGCATCAACCTCATTGTCGACTCTATGATGGGTCATCGCATGCTCAGCTTCATGGTTGCCTACTCTGGGTATAATCTGATTTGTATGAACCCCGAGGACGAAGAGAAAACCTCGTTCATCATTGACCGAGACTTGTATTGCTACATGGTGATGCCCTTCAGGCTTAAGAACGTGGCCTCCACCTACCAGCGGTTGGTCAATCGTATGTTCAAAGATCAAATAAGAAGAAATATGGAGATCTACGTGGACGGTCTACTAGTTAAAAGTGGAACCCTAGAACAACACCTGAGCGACCTAAGGGAGGCTTTCATGATACTAAGGCAGTATCAAATGAAATTAAATCCGGCGAAATGCACTTTCGGTGTGGGATCGAGAAAGTTCTTAGGATTCATGGTGTCTGAACATGGAATCGAGGTCAACCTCAAGAAGGTGGAAGCCATCCTCAGCATGGCCCCACCTCGAAACATAAACGAAGTACAAAGGCTAGCTGGGTGGGTAGCCGCCCTCAACAGGTTCGTGTCAAGATCCACTGACAAATGCCTATCTTTCTTCAAGTACCTCACGAGTCCACCGCTCCTCAACCAACCCAAGTGTGGTGAAACGTTGACCCTATACTTGGTGGTCTCCCCTCAAGCTACCTCCTCAGCATTGGTATGCAAAGAGGACGGGTCCAGAGGCCAATCTACTACACCAGCCGAGCATATCAAGGGGCCAAAGCCAGGTACCCCTACATAGAGCAGATGGCCTTTGCGCTAGCAGTAACTACGCACAAGCTGCATCTGTACTTTCAAACTTAACCAGTGCGGGTCCTTACAGAAATCCCTCTAAAAAAGGTGTTGTAGGGACCGAACACCTCAGGCCAGCTTATGAATTGGGCAGTGTAATTGAGTGAGTTCGATATTGACTATGCGCCACAAAACACCATAAATGGGCAAGTGTTAGCAGATTTTGTCGTTGAGTTTACTAGCTTTCCCGTAGAGAATGCTGGTGCACCTCCTGTAAAGCCCTGACAAGTATTCGTTGACGACTCGTCTTGCCGGGCTGGAGGGGGAGTGGGGGTGCATATCGTTGCATTCGAAGGAGAAGAACATAATTATGCCATCAAGTTTGCGTTAAAAGCGACGAATAATGAGGTAGGGTACGAAGTGCTACTTTTAGGGCTATTGGTGGCCAGGTCTTTAAGCGCCACCGAGATCAAAGTATGGGCTGATTCTCATGTAGTGTTGAATCAAGTGTAGGGAGAGTTTGCTATAAAAAGTGAAAAGTTGAAGAAATATCTAGCACTAGCAGAGGTCGAACGCACCCATTTCAAGTATTTCCAGATTTAGCAAGTGTCGTGGACGAAAAATCAGTACCTGCAATGGGAATTGAGGTAATGGAAATACGGCGCAAAGTCCCAGATTTGGAGGCAGACATAATCAAATATTTGGAAACCTATGAGGTACCCAATGACCAACAAGAGGCAAGGAAGATCAAAAATAGAGCGGCACGCTACACCATAATCGAGGGGGTTCTATATTGGAGGGGTCACTCAGCGCCTCTTTTAAGGTGTATCTCCTCAGATGAAGCTCAATACGTGTTAGCAGAAATACACGAAGGGATTTGCAGGAATCAGTCAGGAGAACCAGCGTTGGTCGGAAAGGTAATGAGAGCAGGCTATTACTGGCCTTAGGCCCTGCAGGATGCCAAGGAGTACGTGCGGGAGTGTTGGAAGTGCCAAGAGTACACCCGGATGCCCTATTGCCCACCGAAGGAATTGACGTCAATCACGTTGTCTTGGCTATCTTGGCCTTTTGCCCAATGGGGAATGTAACATCCCGACCCCAAAAAGTGTGATTTTATTTTTATCTTTTATTTTATTTGGCAACTAATCAGATTAAAAGGGTTTGTACTTCATTAGGAAGTTCCTTATCGACATAGTTATCCCTTGGTTTCCAGTTTGAACAGATTCCTAGTTTGAAACCAACTCCAACTCAAACTCTTCAAAAAACAAACCCTCTCAGTATGTACATCCTCGTAGGAATAGGTTCCTGAAGTCTAGACAACTTCAAACTATAGCCTAGTCTCCTAATCACACTCACGTACTTCCTTCCCCTCATCTATAAAAACTCACCTGAGACCCTTCAGAAATAAAACCCAAGAAATACTTGGAGGAAAGACTCACTCCCGCATAGCCTAGTTTTTACCCAACCACAGCCGATCAGCCCAGGACATCGAAGCACCACCCACGGTGCTGGAAACTACCAGCCATCCTAATCCTGTCGCACCCACTCCCTCAGGGAAGCCACTACCGTCGCACTCACCCTCTCCTCTCTCTATTTCCATCGACTTGACAGACCCTCTCTCTAACTCTCTCTCACTCATTCTCTCTCTTGTGCTGCACCACTGCCCAGAGAAGTCCAGTACGACGCCAACCACCCCTAGCCACCGTGAATCTTGGGCAGCCACCACGACCCTTCGTCGCAGTTGATCCCTCTCTCGGTGAATCCCCGTTGCACGATCTGTTGTCTTCCCCATGAGCCTGTGTTTTCTTTTATTTCCTTTACCTTCAACCTTCCCAAAATGCCCCTGCCCAGTTATGCTTGTTTTTCCAAAATGCCCTCCTATTAAGCTTAGTCTTGTTGGACATGTTTTATATGATATAGTAGGTTGGGCTGGGTTATTTTCATAAAACACTCTGGTACGTTGATTTAATGGCTTAGATTTTAATTGAATAAATATATGAGGTAGAGACTTATTTTTACCATAAATATTTATAGGAATTTAAAGCATAATTTTAAAGTATCTTTTTTGTAAATTATTTTTCAGCCTATTGTTTAGTTAATATTCCAATTAACTTTTAACTAGATTTTTATAAAAGTATTAAGTTATATTTTTAATAGAAGTCAAGGAATATGTTATGAGTTTTGAATAATATTATTCTGTATTAATCTTAGTATAATTAAATTATCTCTATATATGATTTTAAGCACTAAGAATGCTACTACACGTCTTTCTAGAAAAGTTAGTAACGATAAGTGCCTCATATAGGTCACGAGTTACGACGTGAAATTGTGAAAGCAACGCTAAAAGGTAATTAGTATGATTATATAATTGCATGTGTATTGTAAATGTTCTAATTGTATATGAAAATGTGATGTTTGTCTATGCTACGCTACGAGCTAAGTCAAGTTTAGATCCCTTCCATGATCTTCGATGAATTATAATGATATGCATGTAAGTGAGCGTATGTATGTTATTCTATTATGGATTGTGATTTGATGGATGATATGTCATGAAAATCACATGTATGCCATGCAATGTAATGTAATGTCATGAAGTATTTAGATCATATAAACCATGTAATGTTCATGTAGTTCTCAGATCATGTATGCCATGGAATGTTTATGTTCAGATCACATTATGCCATGTCATGTTATGTTATGCTGTATATAAGCATATGCCATGCTAGAAAAGTTCATGAAGCCCAACAAACTTCTCATGCATTAAGAAAGATAAGATGATAAGTGTGACACAGATCTAAGCATGTTTCACACCAAGTTATGTTAAGAATGATACGGACCTAAGCGTGTTCATCATCGATTATGATAAGGATGACACGGACCTAAGCGTGTTCATCACCAGTTATGTTTAAGGATGACACGGACCTAAGCGTGATCATCGCAAGTTATGATAAAGATGACACAGACCTAAGCATGTTCATCACCAATTATGTTTAAGGATGACACAGACCTCAGCGTGTTCATCACAAGTCATGTTTAGGGATGACACGAACCTAAGCGTATTCATCACAAATTATGTTAAGGGTGACACGGACCTAAGCGTGTTCACCACCAGTTATGATAAGCGATGCCACGGACTCAAGCGTGGGTTATCATATGAAAAGTGAAAGACAAGATAAACAAGTTATGTATGATTGTTAGAAAATGCATGAAGCTAGTTATTATGCATTCACGTTACATGTTTGCCATGATTATGTATGCGTCCGCTCATGTTAATGATGAATACATATGCTATGTGAATCTGTGACGATATATGTATGTATGTAAAGTTTTTCAGAAAGTTATGTTATGTGTATGATTGTGGATCTTTGATGCTAAGATGTATTTTACGGTATGATGTGCTATTTACTGAGTATTCGATTCATTTTTACTTGTTTGTTTCTCTATTTTCTTCTATGTTTACCTGTCACAAATGATGAGTATGAGGATGCAGAGTTGGAGGGCCAGGATTAGATCTAGTGTAAAGACTTAAAAAGGAATAAGTGTTATTTACACAAGAATTAGTTTAATTTATGTTTTCAATTTCATGTTTCAAAAATAGTTATGTTTAATTCAGTTTTAATATTTGATGCTGTTCAATAAATGTGGCATTTCAGGATATAAATCTCTTTACCGAGCATTATGTTATAAATGTTGGTAACATCTCTATCCTACAGGAACGGGGTGTTACAGGGAATCAACTTGGTCAGCCCACTCCCTCGGGCAAAGGGGGAGTCAAGTTTATGGTGGGGGTAGTGGACTACTTCACCAAGTGGGTCAAAGCTGAGGCCTTAGCAACCATCACGGCGAACAACATCACACGGTTTCTATGGAGGTTGGTAGTTTGTAGGTTTGGCATCCCATGCACCATCATATCAGATAATGGAAGGCAGTTCGATTCTGACCACTACCGCAATTGGTGCCAGGAATTGGGGGCCAAGTTTCGATACTTATCCCCAGGACATCCCCAGTCTAATGGGCAAGTTAAGGCAACCAACAAAACGCTGATGGAAATGCTCAAGAAGCGACTCGATGACAGAAAGGGGGCGTGAGCAGAAAAACTCCCTACCATCCTATAGGCCTACAGGGTAACAATGAAAACACCGACTGGGGAAAACCCCCTTCACCCACATACAGCCATGAGGTGATGCTGCCAGTAGAGATCAGAATCGCCACCTATAGAGTTTAGCACTTCCAGCAAGAATCCAATAGAAGAACAACTAGACCTATTAGAAGAAGTCCAACTAGAAGCTGAGATTATAACTGCAACCAACAAAAGAAGGGTCGAGAGATGCTTTAACAAGCGTGTGCAGCCGATAACATTCAAGGTCGGGGATCTCATACTCAAAAAGATAGGAACAACGACACGTGATGTTAAAGGAAAGCTAGGCCTCCGATGGGAGGCCTTTACGTGGTCATCGCCACAAATTGCTCGAGCTCTTACTACCTTAGAGACTCCCAAGGAAGCAAGTTGCCATGGAACACCAAGCATCTACGGAAATATTATTGCTAAGCTGGTTTATTGTTGTAAATTTATATGTTCTCATGCACCTGTTGCGGGCCCTAGTAAAAGAAGTTTATGTATTTCAATGGCTAATTTCAGGAACATAACATAAACCGCCAAGCGAACTCCCCTATGACCAAACCAATAATCTCCATCAGCAAAGTCAACTCCACTAAACGAGAACTCCATCAACAATTTACCTCCCTGCGAGGCAAAAAAGGAAAGGTATACCTAAAAGGTTGCCTTATCCCTTTGGCAGAGGAGTGCGGGTCGGTCCTTGACTGCTCGAAGACAAAGGTTTACCTTCCGCGTTAAGCTTCAACAGTGGGAGTGAGTCCAATAACAGACTGTCCGAACGACTTACCTCCTTATGGAATACCATAGGGCAATGTAGGTCAAAATGTTGCCTTATCCCTCCCACGGTGGATAGAGGAATCAACCTCACAGCTACCTTAATAACTTACCCTAACCTCCGCTTAGCACCAGTCTGACCCATATTTACCCTTAATTGTGATGTCAACGGGCAGGATCGGGTCCAGAACAAACTGTCCAAACAACTTACCTCCCTAGGAAGGATGATAGGTGAGCAGGTGGCTCAACCTACTCGTCCGGGAGAGCAAGACCAGCCCTCAAGGTGGCTCAAATAACTTACCCCAACCCCATCACAGCGAATGAGCGGAGAAGCCACATCCTTGTCCAAATTATCTTATCGCAGGGCAACAGAGAGAAAAGTAGGCCAAAAGGTTGCCTTATCCTTCCTGTGACAAAGTATAGGTCAATCCTCAGCTACCCGAAGGAAAAAACTTTTACCTTCCTCGTAAGCGTCAATGGGCTGGAGCGGGTTCAGTAACAAACTGCTGGAATAATTTACCTCCCTGTGGGATACCATAAGGAAAGGTGGGCTAAAAGGTTGCCTTATCTCTCCCACAATGGAGAACGGGATCAACCTCACGACTAACCGAATAACTTACCCCGACCCCCACTACGACGAAGTGTGGAATCAGCGCTAGCCTGACCCAAACTTACCCTTTCCTATGGTGTTAACGAGCGGGAGCGGATCCAGAACAGACTGTCCGAACAACATACCTCCCACGGGGGACAAAGGGATGAGATGAGCCAAAGGCTGTCTTGTGCCTCCTGCGAAGGATAGTGTGTTCAGCCCCGAGGCTATCCGAACGCTTGCTCCAACCCCCACTGCAGCGAAGGAGCAGACTAGCCACATCTCTATCTGAATTACCTCACCGGGAGAGAAAGAGGCGGTTTGGCATAAGGCATTCCATCCTCTCCCCGGCGGAGAGTGGGCTGAGTCCTCGGACTGCCCGAATGGTGAAGTAAAATGCATGAATATCATCAACAAGGACAATGGTGACACAGGACATCAACACAAACATCATCAACAAGCATCGTGCGACATAGATCAGAAGACCCAAGTTTGTGATATTAACTTATGTGGCCAATAGCAAATAATGATAACATTCTTGTTTCCCAAATAGGGCGGACACATCTATGCTAATGGAGGAAGACAGGCACAGCTCCAAATTGGCTAGACTATCTTACCTCCCCGCGGCGGAGAAAGGGATCACCCTCATGGCTACTCGAAGGGCAACTCTAAGCTGATGGAGGAAGACAGGCACAGCTCCAAATTGGCTAGACTATCTTACCTCCCCGCGGCGGAGAAAGGGATCACCCTCATGGCTACTCGAAGGGCAACTCTAAGCTGATGGAGGAAGACAGGTAAAGTTTCAAACTATCCAAGCCTTTTACCTACCAGCAAGCCGAGGAGGCAAGTCGAGCCCAAGCCCAACTTGACTCCTCACGACGGAGAGCGAGATAGCCCCACGACTACCTGAAGAGCGAAGCTATGCTAAAGGAAATGTGAAAAACACCCGCCCCATTAAGCAAAGTCTTTAAGGCCCGAAAGAATGGCTACATGGTGAAGGCCGATGAAAAGAGCGCAAGCCGGAAGACCGCCGGCTGGCGGGGTTGTTAGTTATTGGCCAAACACTGGAGGGGCAGACCGCAAAAGGCACACTGCAGTAAATCCTCACAGCCGAACTCTCCCCGGGCCGGCCCACAACAAAACAAAAAAAAAAGGAAGAGAAAAGCAAGGAGAAAAGAAGAATAGTGGAAAAGGATGCGCAAAAGGCATAGCCAGATATAATCAACAGAATGTAATTTTATTAATCGTTGAAAGTTACAACATAAAGCCATAGAGTTACAAGGAACAAGTTACAACATAAGACCCTATATCTTTAAGAAACAAGTTCCAATGCACAACGGTAGACCTAGACTGTAAAGCAGCCATGTATAATCCAAGGGATCCAAAAGTCAACATTTTTCTCGGACCCTTCTAAAATAGGATAAGCTGAAAATCTCAGGTGACGACGAAGATACCACCAAGAATTAGAACATCTCAGAGTTGATTTCTACATTGAGAACAGCTTACTGGACGAAGGCAACCACCACAACCGAGCTCAATCAAATTATATATTCCATGCAAGCGGCAAACCAAGACCACCATCACTACAACATGTCAATAACGCTTGAAATTACCTCTAAAAATCAACAAGGATGTAATGAGGCAACTAATTGAGTCGTGCAGTGATGGCCATCACCCTGGAGCAGCCCAAAACCATCCACCAGCTGTGGAAAGGGAGAAGAAACTATTGGAGGAAATGAAGACGCCGGGTGGGAATGGCTTCGAAGTCAAGCCCCGTAAGCAAAAGGGCGAAAACGAGAAGAAAGAGCCCGAGACCCCAACAACAAAGGAATGGCAAGGAGATCTACCAAGAAAAAGCCGTGGAGGCTTGGGGCAATAACAGCGTTGAAGAGTGAGAAGATCTACCTGGAAAGTCCACCCTCAACAGACGGGATCGCTACACGCAGGGTCATCACCAAGGCCGCTCGGAACCAGACTCTTCCTGAGGAGATCATGCCATCTCAAAGACTCCTCATGCGGGGAAAAATCCCCCACCTCCATGACCCTAAGGTCACACTGGGGGTCTGAAGAATGTGGGTCTTCATCTGCTCTAAGCCGTCATTATAGCCGAAGCGCCATGCATCATTACAGATGCCACGGACGTAAGACAACTCCTCCCGCAAGCTTCGAATGTAGGCATCACGAGCTTTTAGAACCTGCCTGGCTTTGTCTAGGGCAGCCTCAGCTTCTCTCTTCAGTTTCCTTTCCTCCTCAAAGGCCTTCCTTTTCACTGTCAGGGACTCATTGGCATCATCGACCCGCTTCGTCAGCCACCTGTTCGACCGATCGTCAAAGTCATGCTATTTGCGTAGCTCCTGGTTGGCGGCCTGCAGCCGTTCGCTCTACCTGACATTCATCAAGAGACTGTTGAAATGTCTCCCTCGCCTCAGAACAAGTAAGGCCTCAATGCGAAGCTCACCAGCTTCAGCCTGGGACCTTGTCAAGTCGGCAAGGGCCTCCTCGACTTCTTCTTTCTGCTTCCGCTCCTTGCCTGCACAGTCCAAGGCCAGCTATGCAAGTGAACGAAAAGCCCGGTTCTCGGTCCTAACCTCCTCTTAGCCATCCACGATGATGGCCGCCAGACAGTCCAACCCCTATCACAGAAATCAGAGTCAAGGCCAAGAAAAGAAACAAACAAAGAGTCCGAGGAGTTTGCAAGTTGAAAACTTTACCCCTGTGAATAGCCTCTAGAGTCTACCCTCCATCTCATGGATTCGGTCTGCATTGCCAGGCAAAGCAGTCATCCGAAGGCCCACTGAGATTTCTTCAACAACCTCTTCACCTTTCCCTTCGTTGGAAAGTCTGGGCGCCGTCACCTCCTCAGCCAGAACATTGGTCCCTGCCACTTCAACATCATCTCCCGGGACTTGAACCGGTGACATGACGTGAGAAGGATTCGCTATCGTCGTCATCTTCTTGGGAGAGCCCTTGGTTCTGCTCGGATGAAAAGCGCCATAACGGAAGATCCCCCTAGGGAGATGAGGACATTGTCAGAATCATACTAGGCATGTGAGATCCTCCTGGGCTTCTTCCATTTCCCCTCTACCATTGCTAGAGGAGCGGCTACGAGCAGGCAATGTAACCGAGTTAAGGAAAATCCCACGTCAGAACGCAAGTTGGTTGGGGGAGCCAAATATTGGCTCAGGCTGTCCTCCATCAACAAAGCTTCTGAAGAAACATCATCTGGATGCGCCTTCACCCATGCTCGAACAATCTTTAGCCTAAGTGCCTCCTGTGGGGTTGGTTGTGGGCGGGCCTATGTCCCCACCAACAATACCCCAAATGGCATACACAGGAAACCGACACTTGATGGCCAATCCGACCGGGTACTCCCATCCATCGCCCTCCAAGAAGAAGAATCGGCAGGTATATCCCTTCACCACAACATGTTACGCCTCCAACCGAGCCAATTTTCGGACTGGCTGGAAGCTGTAGAGGTGCCAGCCCTTTAGCACAATGTTGTGAGTAATGAAGAACTCACGGGCTATGAGGTCCGGCTCGGCCTCCTCCAACGCACGATGCCAGATAATGCAGCATGAAACAAGAATCCTCCACGCAATGAGAGGAAGCTGGGCAGGCGACAACTCGAAGAAGCCAAAAACTTCTCACCTCGGCCGATAAAATGGGAATCTAAGGTCCCAAGAGAACATGGCTGGATACATTGTGACCTTGGACCATAGCCCTCAAAATCCACTGCTCCTTAGGTGGGGGAGGGCACCACAAAATCCACTTTCGAAGGGATCCTATAGGTCACCTTCAACTCCTCCTGTTCGGTAGGGGTCACTACTGATCGCCATGACAATCTGGCGAAATCGTCTAGAATGGAATCACCTTGGCCAACAGAAGCCTGGGCACCACTCGAGGGCCCAATCTGTCTAGAAGGGCGTGAAGATTTCCTCGGAGCCATGAGAGGTTGAAAGAGAAGTGAAGAACTTTTGGGAGAAACTCGAAGGAAAACAAAGAAACGAAGAACTCAAACAGTGAGCGAAGAGTGCAGGACATAGAGCAAAAGGCAGAATGAGTATAATGGATTTCCCAACAGGGAGGAAGGGTCCTTATATAGGCAGGGTTGACGTTTGAACTCCCGAGGCAACGTAACTCCATGTAACACTAAGTGTTCCCCAAAGTACCAGAATCCCTCGATTGTCGCAACTTCTGCAGGGTATATCTGCTGATACGGTGTGCAGAATAAATGGTTGCGTAACATGAAGTCACAACACAGGAACCGAAGGGATGCCATTCAATGCAAAAACATAACCAACACCATTCTGCCACGTGGGTGTAAGGCAAACCGTTGCTCGACCCACAGCAAAGAAGGCCAAGTGGTCTTGCAAAGCAAAGGATTAAGGAATAAAGAAAGAATTCCCCCCGAACTTGTCTGAGTGGAATTGGTGGGGTAACTGTAAGGAGACTTTCCCCACTTCACAAAGCCCACTGGGACTTGGCCCGATACCCGACTCAAAGGTTACGAAGCCCGCATATGGGGCAAAACCTCTACTAGGAAAGGGAGTCGAGTAGTCAACAAGACAAGTCAAGCTGACAGCCTGCAACTGCATTCAAAGCACAGAAACCTGTATAGAGCACAATGAGAAATGTGGATGGCTCTCGATCCGTCGACATCAGACCATCTATGGCTCATAAGGAATAGACGAAAAGCCAGGAAACCACACTGCATTAATGACGCCACTATCAAGCTACACGCCACATTTATGATGTCGTCACAAAGCCATGCCGCATTAAAGGACTTTGACAGCAGAAACATAAGGGAAGGCATGAACTTTGTGAAGATAAAGACGATCTACACCTCCCCAACCCACGGTATAAATAGCAAGCTCCAAGTACAAAAAAGCTCTCTGATCTCTTAACTCCTTTACTTATTTACAAACTTTCAAAAATACTTACTAACTTTGGTATCGGAGGTTCCCCAGCCCCAAGGCCGCCCTCTCTTAGTTGCATTCTCTATCATCTTTTACAAACCTATTTCCAAATACCTGAGTTGTTAGAAGTTGGCCCAAAGACGTGTAAAACATGACGTTAACACATCTAATCTCATCTTATTATCCAAATGAGGCCTTAAAAAAGTTTTTAATTCAAAAAAGTATCACTAATTTGAAAAAAATCTTGAAAACCAAAACTCTTGCAAATTAAGTTTTGTAAGAAAAGTCCTCATCTTTTGCTCAAAATTTTGAATTTAACAATCAGGTTCTAATTCAGTCAACCCTTTAGAAACAACATTGTAAAACAATGGAGTGCCTACTAAGGGTGCAAATCGGTCGATCCAGCCCGGTTCAGTCCAGTCCGGCCTAATTATTTTTTTCTTTCTTTTTTTAAATCAATTAATAAAAAAATTATTTAAACTACTAAATTAAAATTAAGTGACTTATTAATGTGAATTATGTAACTAACTCAATAAAAAAATATTTTATATGATTAATGATAATAAATTAGATGAAAATAACATTATTAATTTATATAATTACTATATAATTAACTAACTGATCATATATATTAGTTAATTGATAGAATATTAACAAGTGTTACTAACCTGCATGAAGAATCCGTGGATCATGCTTTGTGGGAATGTATGTCTGCTAGGGATGTGTGGTGTCTTAGCTCCACTAAATTGCTGAAACAAAGTGTGAATTCAAACCAGCTTCAAAAAGTTTCTGTTACAAATGTTTGAGGATCTCAATGATGAAGCTTTAATTGAACTGTCTGTGGTGGCTTGGAAGTTATGGAGGAGAAGGAAGATTGGGTTTTCAACCAAACCTTTTCTATTCCTCAAAATCTTATGAAGCAGACCAATCAGAAAATAGAGGATCTTGCTATCATTAACTTTCAAGCTCCTGCTAATCCTCTTACCTCTCCATCTCGAACTCACTAGTGGCTGCCTCCACCTCCTGTTGTCTACAAGGTCAATTGGGACTCTGTTGTGGTTAAAGTGCATTGCAAAGTGGATGTTGGGGCAATAATTTGAGACTGGGAAGGAAGAGTTATAGCCTGTATGAGGACGTGCAGGCCTCTATATCCTGATCCTTATCTGGCTGAGGCTTTTGGTGCCCTGCAATCAGCAATTCTGGCTACTAATATTGGTCTGAAAGAGATCTACCTTGAAGGGGATGCATTGAACGTTATAAATGATGTTAAAGGCAACAAAGAAAGCTGGGGCCAAGCTGGATTACTTGTTCATGATGTTCAACAAGTGATGAAGAGATTTGATCCAACTACTGTTGATTTTATTCGTAGAAGTTGCAACAATTGGGCTCTTTGCCTGGCTAAAGATGCACTTAATGTTGCTGATATCCTCGTTGACCTTGAGGATGTCCCATCTTGTATTGCATTATTATTGTAATCTTTGTTGATGAATAAAGATGTTTCTTTAAAAAAAAAAACATATTTAAAATTTTATATTGTTAATAGTAATAGGTTAGATAAAAATTACATAATAAATTATATAATTATTATATAAATAATATATATAATATATTTTTTATTTTTATTTTTATTTTTCATTCAGTTTAGTCTGGGATAGAAAAACCCTGGACCGTGGACTGGACCGAAACTTTTCGGTCCTCTAAAAGATGGACTGAGACTGACCGGTCTCAATCTCGGTCCAGTTCGGTCTAGACCGAAGCAGTCGGTCCGGTCTGACCGTTAATCACCCCTAGTGCCTGCCTTCTTGTTGCTAGATGATCAGGGAGATTCCAAAATATATTTCTCTGTAAGCATATTGGCATCTAAAATTTATCACTGAAGTGCACCAATGGAGTGCAAATCTAGTAATTTTCTTTTGATCTGCATGGTAGGCTCTATATTCTTTCATAACATATGCCTGGCAAAGTTTTGAAACGAGCAGGGAGTTCTTTTATGACAGATACTGTGCGAATAAGTAGTAGTGAAGTGGTGGGATATTATTTGGGTGCTGCATTGATGTTGCAATGAACACAATATGCCTAAGAATACTGTAAAGTAGTAAAATAATAAGGCATACAGCAAAATAGGGTATTACATTATGGTATATACAGCTAAGCTAACAAAGAAACCAAGCAAAGCACCTGCTATGACTTCAATCTCAGTGTGGCCGATTGATTCTTTTAATGGAATTAAATTATCAGTAGTTCTTTCTTCTTCAACATCAGCTGGTTCGGTAGACAGCACTGCTTGACTAGTTTGCCTCCTTTTGTCATCTGGTCGAAGTAATAGAGAAGAATTAGTTGGTTTTGATGAAATAGAAGTTGTTGCTTCCTTGGACAGAAGTTGCCCAAGGCTCTCCAAACTTCTGGGATACAATGTTCCCGATTGAGTATCAATAACATCATCTGTATCCTTGGTGGGAACTGAATGGTCCAGCACTTTGTTCAGCACTTTCGCATGATTTCCTACTTCCCTTCGCACACCCTGCAGCAAGTACAAATCCAAACCAGATGGAAGAAGATTCAGTTCGTACGATGTTGTTTCTATTTCTAATTTAGGAAGAACTGAAAATTTAATGAAAAGTAAGCCTACACAATTTGTGCAAAACAAAAGTAGATCATGAGAACATATTGGCAACATTCTAAACATTTAAAAGTGCAGAATCTAGATATATTACAGGGAATAATACACTTTTCATCCTCCAACAAATAGGCGTTTTACCAATTGCACCCCAAACTACCAACAAAGATATACCGTACTCTTAAACTACAAAAGTAATACAATGTACACCCTCTGTTAAGATCTAACAATTAAGATTATGTCCATAACCTATTTTCACATATTTCTCATCCATATGAACATAATTAAATGAAAGTGCTACTTATCAATTTTTTGGTAATTAGAGAATGCAATGTGTCAAATTTAGTCGTTTTGGGGGCGGTATTAATACGTATCCCCCTATATTCTAGCATGAATTATGAGTTGTCTCTCATTCTTGGAAGACAATACAGTAGGGTTTGACCTATAACATATGCCTTCACAAAAGTATATTTTCCGCTTGGCTTTCAATACTACAACTAGGTTAAGCCACTAGATTTCTTTTTCTTTTCTTTTCTTTTTTTTTTATAAGAGGCCAATACCCCGCAATTTTATTAAAAAAAATAAAAGAAAAAGAAAACCAGATTCACAACAAAAATTAAGACCATACAACAAAAACCAGATTCTCCTAAGTAAAACTATACAGTATGCAAACAATGGTATCCTCTTTTATTCACGTCTCAAATAAGAACAACCTAATCTGTCCAACCTAATTTGCTATCCAAAAACTCACCACCCTTTGCAAAGAAAAAAGCAGCACTATTCACCTCCCTAAAAACATGGGACACTCAACAGAAACAGCATTCCTTACTTCCATGACTTCTTCCCATTTAAGCCACATATATACCTCAGATTTATTCATCAACCAATCGACAACCAAGCAAGAATCAGAATCCAAATCAATATGAGTCAAGCTTAGTTGAATACAAAGCTTTAACCCATCTCGTACTGCTGCTAACTCTGCTTCAGTGTTGGTTCCAATCCCATACCTAGCAGAGAATCCAGCAACAAAAAATCCCTCAGTCCCGAATGATACCACCACCACCACCACAATTTCCCGGGTTGCCAAAAGAGCTGCAATCAACATTCAATTTCACTCTACCTGGTAAAGGTTTTAGCCACTTCAAGACTTGGACAGTAGGTCTATGTAATGGAAGCACCTGTAGTCCAAGCTGAGAAAAAATAGCAATCCATGCTATCCAGCTCTCTAGCTTTTGACACTTTCAAAAAAGAATCCTTCAAATAGGCTTTTATCTTCCTACTCCGCTCTGAAGCTTCCCCATATAAACCCTCCATTCTTGCATTGCATATCCTAACCCATAAGCACCAACTATTACAACAAGGAAGGAGACCAAAAATATTTCCCAGTTCTGAATTGCTATTGGCTCTTTGAAACCAAAAGCTCATCCTCTGGAACCACGAGTGCTTCTCCCAGAATCTCACCCTCACAACTGCAGAGAAATATTTCCATATCATTGTTGCAAGCTTCCCTGAACACATTACATGTTCCAAGGTTTCCATAGAAGGATAGCACAACAGTCACACTTAGGGGCTAACGGAATGTGCGAACTTTGAATATTTGCATCAAATGGCAAACTATTATCCCTATCCATACTAAAACCAAAATCTGCTTAGGCAAAAGATTACACCAAACCAATCTATGCCAAGGCAAAATTCTTCCCCTTTTCATCTTATGAGGTTCCAGGCTGTCTTGAGTGAAAAAGAACCTTTACTATTGGCTGCACAAATTAAAATATCTGGAGCATTTCTCAGATCAATCAAAGTATGACAGGTCTGAGAAGACAACTCGAAGCACAACGAGCTTTGTCAGGCTCCGAGATTCCAGACATTTGAGATAAACATCTCAGCAACAGTTAACTCAGCATTTTGAACCCCAGCTTGCTCTGCCAGAATACCTTTGGTAGACCATTTGTCATACCAGAAGTTCACGTTCCCTTCCCTGACAAGCCAAGTAGTGCCACCAGCAACTTCTTTAATCAGTGACAAGACCAGTTTCCATAAGCTGGAATCTTTCCAAGAGGCTGAAATAAGAAAGGGATACACGACTCCCAAATATTTCTTTCGGAAGAACTCAGCCCACAAAGATGATCCATGCGAGAATTCCAAACAAGCTTCACGTGCAAAGATTTCTTTACTTTCATTCCAAGCCCACCAGATCATTCTCTAGTTCTTGGTGACAACTATGTATACATCAAAAGTAATTGAAAAGGACACGCCCAGAAATGTGAATCAGGGCAAGTGACATTAACGTAAAGTCCTAGATAAATTATCCATCTCTGGCAAAGCCCTGAAGCTGTTTTATGGAGAATCCTTTACATTCTATTCTTATAATTGTCACCATCTAGGACACATCCATACATACCTCAGATGTTACATTCTTATATGATTTCATTAATGGCTGGTAGACAACTCGCAAGCTAACAATTTTAAGAAATTTATGGCTGACAGACCATAAAGTATTAGTCTCAAAGGTATTAGCCGCAATGACAAACCTTTTTCACCTTAAGGAGCAGTTTGGTGACAATAGCATATAAAAACAACACAAAAAAAAAAAGGGGAAGTATTCCACTTAGGTACAAAAGGGGAAAAAAATACAAGAATCGAGAGCTAGATTTTGAAATAATTCAACAAAGCAAGAAAACTTTTAATAAGAAACTCATGGAGAGCAGGGTGGGGGTGGGGAAGAGAGAAAACGGGTTCATGAACGACCATTCTGTCGTTTGAGACAATCTAAACCAGGAGTTTGGTTCTGCATTCATGGAAATTAGAAAAAATGTTTCATGATCGGAGCTTGTAACTGCTCCCAAAAAGTTACAAATGATATTCACAGATGGCCATGAACTAAAGAAGGTTAATGATGTATTCAAAGGTTTAACAGATAGAAGATCATTTTATCAAAAAACAAATAGAGGATCATCATTGGTGAAGAAAAGAGCAAAACATTATTCAAGGTTCATGAGGCATTAGCAGATCAGGCTCCTTGATTTTTGCAACAATTAAAATGGAGCACATGAAATATCTCCCATGCATGTTACAATTCTGATTGGAAAAACAGCCTAACGACCAGCCACTTTGTTTTCTGCATGTTTTACAGGCCTAGTATGGCTTTTGTCTACTTCTGACATGTATGGGAGGGGCACATAACAGTTGTGGCATGATGTTAAGGTTATTATAAGGATATAGTATTCTTGGATGCTATCAATGCCATGACAGAAATTAGATACCTGAATTAGACAAACTGAAACCGCATTACAAGCAAGACTGAGGGACGGATCCATTATCTAACTCCTTTTCTCCAAAATCACAATATAATTCAAAACAAGGAAACAACGTAATTGTGAAGCATCAACAAAAACCTGGCTTCAGCACTGAATCCAACAAACAAGAAATGATGACTCAGCATATGCTGTTTTACAAGTGGTAAAGGCCTTGGTCTTGGGGTATCACTCCCTTCAAGGTCCAAGGTTCAACACTTCATAGGTGCAAACAATCTTTTGGGGCTGCACCCCCTGGTGAAAAACTAGCGATTTAACCAATTCTGTATATGGAAACTTCTGAAGGTGCGGTGCATGGGACTGGGGTTTACTCTGCAGAGATGGTCACTCCCCGACATAAACAAAGAAAAAAAAAAAAAAAAAAACCAGTGGCACCAACTACAAGCACCTTTAAACTACAAGCATTCAACTTCAATTTCTAAGACGAGGGGTTAATACAATTAGTTGTTAAATTTGATTCATCCTTGGCAAAGCAATCACCAAACAAGAGATCAAATCTAATAGCTCTTGCTACCTTCTCAACTCCAATCTTAATGACCCTTAGTTTAATCAATCACATTGATCATAAATCATTGGTTCAATTGCAAATGATGCATGCCTATATGATTTCATATTATCACAAATCCCACCCCGAAAAAAAAATTTATAGAATAGTATTAAGCAGTCCATGATACTTTAATCGTGCAGATCAAGTCTGTACAGTTGAGATAGGGAGAGAATACATGAGGAAACCCCATTTGCCGTAGTAACACCTATCAAACCACCAAAATGAGCTGGGTCTAATGATCAAAGAGAATGGAAAAGCCCTTGACAATATTTACAGGAAGATCCACACCAAGATCCAGTTCCTTTAATCAACCCACTGGTAGAGAAAGGTCTCAGGCCCAGTTCAAAACCATATATTTATGTCAGTGAGGTAATCAGAACCTGCAATATATCTCTTAGGTATGCAGTCATGTTTAAATTACTTTGCTTAAGAAATGTAATCTGATAAAATATTTTATATGGATGTAATTTCTAGTTAAGCTGCTATCAAAAGCTTCAAGGGTGGAGCAATGGCTTGCTAGGTTAACTAAACTTAAATAGGGTAAGTCAATTAGGGTGAAGAACGAGCTCAGTACTGCAAGTTTTTTAATTTTGTTGATCTGATTGAATTTCAAAAGACAAACTTCCAGCTCTGAAAGGCGTGGTTCACTCTACCTAGACAATTGCAAACTATTTTCTGCATGGACTAACTTCGGACCATATTGCCACTTCTTTAAATGTACTGGTGAATGTTTTGCCAAATCACAACTGGTTTCTTGAAAAGTAAAACTTCAATCGTTAGATTTGTTACACATAAACTGATGATGTGAAACCTGTGCCTAAGATCCAACTTCCCTTCTTTAAGTTCTCACTGGCTTATATTTAGAGCAAAGAAGAGTTGATAAAAGTCAAAATACACCGACCATCCTGAATCCCGTCATTATTTTGCGAATACTAGATCTGGGTTCAGGTTAAAGGACTCGGTTGTAGCGCCTCATTCTATTGGTAGAATGTGCAGTTTGAATTACCCAGATATCATTAAGCGAACAAATGAAAAAGAATGTAGTTTCTAACATTCTTAATATATTTAAGGCGGCATCTGAAGCATCCTCCCACTGAATTATTGAGGAAACAACACTGAAATTGTTTAACCTAGGAGATTTGAAATAATTATGTGAAGTGACACATGGAGTAGAATGTAAAACGAAAAGGACGCGTATACCTGCGCATCGTACATAACAAGGCCGGCATAAACAAGCGTTAGGCCAAAAATTGAATCGGAGAGACCCCTGTGATCAAATAACATTGTAAAAATAGGGAAGACGCATCCACATATTGAATTGGGCAGTATAAAGTGCATTTGCAATACGTTAAAAACCGAGATAAAGAAACATGAATGCCGCGTACCTTTCCAAGCCAATTGTTGTTGCGGTAGCCACTACTGCCTATCCATAAGATGTGAAAAATATATCGACTTAAAAAGTAAATCCCCAATGGCTATACCCAGATGCATGAAAAACAAATAAACAAATAATTGGAGGACGAAAGGGAGAGGGAGTACAGAAGAATGAGTAGAAGGGAAGCCTCCAGCCTGAATGGTAGCCTTGAAGTCCAAGTCTTTGCCATAGAGCAATATAGAAGTGAAGGGCTTAGAGAGCTGCCCAATCGCCGCAGAAACAACAGCCGCAACTAGAACCTACGGCAGGAATTCGGACCTTGT
>QEOT01006539.1:118413-158545 GCA_003123785.1 Pterocarya stenoptera
AGTTTATGAAATTTGATGATTTATTCATTGTGAGTTGAGTTTTACTCCTCTTGTTCTTAATTGAACTTTTGAACTTATCAAAGGTAAATCACAACCTTTGTGGCGTTCCTCCTTGTAATCTGGGTTCTTGAGACGGGTTCTTCAACGGGTCTAGATTTTAATATAATCTAGGTTCTTGAAACGAGTTCTCTTCGGGTCTAGATTCTCCATCCATTGACTTGATTTTGGCTTTCTTGGGTGAGTTTTCAAATTGATTGTGGGTTCAAGGGATTCCCTTCCTGCGGGTTCATATCACTTATGGATTTCAAGCCCATGCACCCTGGGTCTTGTGGTCCAGCCCAACTCTTTTGGGGAATATTTGGTCCAACAATTACCCTGCAAATTCCTATTACACCGGTGTGATGGAAGTTTTCCACTTAATTTTGTGTCGTTTCAATGATTTTTTGTTTGTATTGTCCCATTTATAATCGCCTTCTTGACAACACATATTCCCATGTTTGGGGTGGCGTGTGCCGGCTTACCATCCACGTTCTTTTGTGCAACGTAGGTCATGGGATTTGCCCATTTTGCCTCTATTTTATTGACACCTATTGCTGTCCTGTTGGGAGTTACTCAACCATCGTTGTTCCTCTTTTAAAACTCCACTTCTTTATTTCTTCTTACTCTTTCGTCTCTGTCTCTTGCCACTGTGTATTCCTCTTAATCTTCCTTCTTCTAGATCTCCCTTTCAACTTATATTTCGTTCATCACCAATCGCTCCACATAATACTTCTCATTTTGACCCCATGCTATCTTCCCATCCTCAAGGGTCTCTGAACAAGTCTGGGGGTGCAGGTTCGCACCATCATAATGATTTTGAAGGACATCATTGGTTTGCAACGACTTCACAGGCAGACCTGGATTCAATGAGAAACTTGTACGGGGTCCCATATTCTGTTGCTTTGGAAGTGCCTGGGGCCCATCGATTCAGAAGGGCTTGCCGAACGTGTTGCCCTATATACAAGCATATTTCTGATTGGCCTTCAACTCCCATTTTGTCACCCTGTTCGTGTGGCATTAGGTTTTGGATTTTTGTGGCCTAGACCCTTCACAGCTTCTTCCTAATGCCTGGAGGGTTTTATTGTCATATTATGTCGTGTGGGGTTAGGTTTTGGAACCTGCTAGCATGGAATATCCCTACCTTACTGCTTAGGAGTTCATTTATACCTATGGCGTTCACGTCATGACAGAAATCAAAGTTGCTTCCATTCTCGGACCAACTATTGGGTGGCCCGTTTGGGGTCATGTTATTCTCATACCAAGGAGTGGCATAAGAAAATTTTCTTTGTCTATGGTATAGGCTAGGAGTTTCCAATGGGCAAAATTAGTCACCAAGAGTTTCCAGTCTAAGTGTTGTGGGATATTGTTCCCAAGGATCGTGACCTCACCGTGGCACTCTCTAACTAAGAAAAAGTTGGTCTGCGGTGGGTCTATTCTTGGGTTGAACATAACCAGGAGGTTGTCTAGACTGATGCTCTTCTCACTCAAGTATAACATTGATTGGTTCTTGGTATTACCGAACCATTCACATGTCCTTTGTCGTCACATTCTGAGTGGGCCACTCATTTCTTATGGACAAAAGAGGCCCCTTTCTATTCTGCCAAAATAGAAAGGGAAGAAAGCTCGTGTGGAAAGCGAAACTATTTATGGAGTAGGTGGGGCCCAAGGTCGATCTAGCTCTAGGAACGAGGTTTCCCATTCTCTAGGTAGCTCCCATCAACCACGATGGGTTTCATCGTCATTGGGTATGGTGAGCCTATTCGATCGGCTTCACCAATTCTTGAGAGTTTGGAGCAGGTTTTGGGACAGGAAGAGGCTGATTTGGCAATTGTGTTGGACTCTGAGTCATTTGAGTTCAGTCCTTGTGATGCTTTTGAACCATCCCGGCTATTCGCACCTTCCTCGCCAGGCGACCGAGGGCATGTTCTTCAGCCTCCATCCGATTTTGACCGCCTAGTTGAGACTTCCAGTCAATAGGAGGTAGACATTGACATGGCATTGGACTCGACATTTCTCGAGTCCATGCCAAATGGTTTTTAGGATTCCTTTCTTGGGGTACCCTTTAAAGATATAGGAAAGACACCCTTGGTGCCCGAAGACAGTGTTGAGCACAAGATTCGTGGGGAAACGTCTTCCCAGTTCACCTGTGACATTCCTGCAGGTGACATAGGTGGCAGAGCCGGTTCCCCACATTTTATTCCTTCTACTATTTCTGGCGAGGAAACTCTCGACCTCCCAGTTGACTCTTGGGGTTTGTCTCATGATGATCCTTCAAGTGTAAACCATAGTTGGGGTTGAGTTTCTATATCTTCCCCACCTTTTAGTACTTGGCCATTGAGGGAAGAGATTCTTTCACCAGTGAATCTGGAAGGGACTACAGCCCAACTTCTGTCGTCGAGCGATGTCGAGCAACCCGAGGAAAGGGGGTTTAAAGTTTTGGCTGGTGCAACCCTTTTGTCACAGCCTCCATTGACCTTTTCACCATGTCGATTTGGGTGAGTAGGTGGCTTGAGGTCTTTTTTTCTGGGTGACGATTGAGCTGTATTATTGCATAATTTTATATATCTAGAACTAATATATCTTTAATTATTTCATTATTTTATTATCTTATTGGATTTAGATGGAAAAATGGTTAAAAAACATAAATCCAAGTTGTGATTTAGATCTACGAATACTTGGAGAGGCCGTATTATAGTTTGGTTACGTTGCGCACGTCGAGCATCAAATTATTGGATGCTGGTAGGCTTGATTCCGAGTTTGATCACTTGGAAATTATGGGGGCGTAGATGTAAGGCAAGAATGGAGTCTGCAAGTCAAACGGCAAAGGAAGTATGGGTGGAAATTAAGTACTGGTTGAGGTAGATCATGGAGAATTTGAACGGAAGTGTGCCAAGAACACATGCAGAAGAGCAGATTTTTCGGGCCTTGGATATTCCGATGCGTCACTGTGAGATGAATTCTCCAAAATTAGTTAGATGGTGTAAGCCAAGGTTAGGATGGGTTAAACTTAATGTGGATGGTAGTTGCCAGGGGAATCCGGGAAGTTGTGGGGGAGGCGATGTCATAAGGGATAATAGAGGAGTTTTTAAGGCAACTTTTTCAGTAGAGTTTGGCCATGGAACGAATAATATGGTAGAAATGAGAAGCCTCATCGCTGGGCTGAAACTTTGCAAGGAACTTGGGTTCGATCAAGTAGAGATTGAGTGTGATTCTTCTCTAGTGGTAAATTGGATTTTAAGGGGAAGTTGTTCGGTGTGGTACCTTTGGGATTATTGGGATGAATTGATAGAACTCTTGAGGGGAATCAATTACTCTATTTTGCATATTTTTAGAGAGGCCAATCCAGTAGCGGATTTATTCGCGAGACAAGGCGAGGCTGGTAGTTCGAGACAGTATAGAGTCCAAGGGGACCTACCGAGGCAAGTAAGGGGCTTAATGAGGCTTGATGCATTGGGTTTTCCGGCCTTACGTATTTAAAGGTTGGAGTTAGATGTATGTTTTATGTGTTTTTTTGTTTGACTTAAATAGGCCTGTTTAGAGTGTCATTTTCATGTTGTGTTGTTATAGAGGTTGTAGAGTTTTTTTTTATACATGGGATAGTTTGTTGATTATTTGTAAATCCCAAGTGTCCTGCTTGTTACCACGGTATTCCTCCGCCATAAGTGAGGGTTATTAATAAACTGGGAAGGGGGTCACTCTTGGATATGGGACCCTCGACTCTTCTTAAAAAAAAAAAAAAAGTGCTTAATTTTAATACTTGTGATGTAATTCAATAATGTTGTTTCATATGCACAACACACTTTTAATATTTTAGTCTTCATTTTTTTTTTGTCTAGTTTTTTTTTTGTCTTTAATTATTTATTCTTTTTCTTTTTCTTTTATTTGACTAGTTTTTATTATTATTATTATTATTATTATTTATCTTCTTGTTTTTTTTTATAGCAACCTTCCTCCGCGCCTCCACCATGAGCGCCACCACTCTACCTCTCGCTCAGCCAACACAGCCCAGCCTTGCCACTACCTTGTTGCACCATCGCCATGCATGACCTGTTAAATATTTTAATATGAATATTAATAATTAAATCTTTGACCTTCTATGATCCACAATAATAAAACAATGATAATTAAGCACGTACTTTTTTCCATCTATTTGATGAAGAATTTGATTTGACTATGAGAGAATGATCACCTTAACAACTTAACCTCACAAATGTCTCTGATAGCTATAGGCACTTTGATGTTGTAGGTGAGAACCCTTTAACCCCTTAGGGTTATTTTTAGACTTCTAGCCATCAAGAAATCTAAGACTTTGTGTTTAATTGTGATTAGAAATATAGAGTTAATCTTATCCCTTAGGAGTTTTCTTATCTCATTATAATTCATTTAGTAACTGATAAGTTTTGAGTTATTCCAAACTCTATCAAGATGGGTGCATGGGACATAGAGTTTAAATAAAACTCTTAAATGACCTGCAGCGAACCAAAAACCACCGCGCTCCTCCTGCGCAACTGCACTGCTCTTTCTCCGCATGTCCAACTGCACCTGCTCGCCCACAACGCCACCACCGTGAGCCATGTATGCATGCATGCATGCGCAACCTGCACCGCCAAGAACCACCATGCCCAGCCACCGAAAAGCCTTGGACGAGGTGCTCTGTTTTGCACCACCGAAAACAGAGGATTTTTTCCACCACGTTGCAGCCTCCTCCTTCTGATCAACCACCGTGCAACGGCAGCAACGCCCACCTCTCCATTTATGCAAGCCCTCACTCCTCTACGTTTCAACTACCATTAGCCAGTGACATCGAAGACCCACGACGTTGATGGAGACTAAGCTGAGAGCCATCATGTTAGACCCCTACGTAAGGCGGCCTCTAAAACCATAGCACATGTCCTAGCCATGTCCGGGACATGCCCCTTGATCATGCCACGAGCATGCCTTGGCCCGTGTCTTGTCACACATAGGGCGCCCAGCATGCCCATGGACCGGCCACATGCATGCCTTGGCCCGTGCCTTGACACGCACGGGGCGCCCAGCATGCAGGCCATGAGCACGCACATGCGCGCGCCACGCCTCGGACACAGCGAGGTTAGTGGCCATGCGCAGCCCAGCGCACGGCCAGGCATGCGCACGCCCATGCGCATGCCAGCACACCGCGTGGCCCTGCGCACGCACACGGCCCACACGGCCCTGCGCACGCACGCGGCCCACACGGCCCAGCGCACGCACACAGGCCGCATGGCCCTGCGCACGCATGCCACCCGCGTGGCCCTGCGCCCCCATGCCATCCGCATGGCCCTGCGCCCCCATGCCACCCGCGTGGCCCTGCGTCCCCATGCCACCCGCATGGCCCTGCGCCCATCCTGGCCGCATGGCCCCAGCCAGCGCACGCCCATGCGTGCACCCCTGCAGCCGGCCATGCCTTCAGCAGCGTGGCCCTCCTGCCGCACACCAGCGAGGTTAGTGGCATGCCTTCCAGGCATGCCATCCAGCACACGGGCCCAGCCCGTGCCATGCAGAGCAGGCCAATGGCATGCCCACTAGGCATGCCATCCAGCGCACGGCTCCAGCCCGTGCCATGCAGAGCAGGTCAGTGGCATGCCCACCAGGCATGCCATCCAGCGCATGGCTCCAGCCCATGCCTTGCAGCCAGCTCACATGGCTAGCCACCAGCAGGCCGAACATGGCTCCATGCCATGCCCACCAGTCGGCCCATGCATGGCACCATGCCATGCACCACAGCTAGCCATGCCGAGCCACCTAGCCATGGACCAGACCGTGGACCACCATGCAACCACCTAGCCGACCCATGGCTCATGCATGCCACGGCCATGTGGCCCATGCCTCTATCATATTTATTTTATTTATTTTATTTATTTATTTCTTTTATTTCAAAGGGACCTATTGGGGGTTTCCAAGTTGTAACCTTATAAATAGGACCCTTAGTCATTTCTTTCATATCTTTTGGCAAATTGAGTGAGTGAGGACATTGTTGAGAGATCATTTTCGGTGCTAGACACTTGAGCTCTTTGGGTGCAATTCATTGAATCCCATAGAGAGGATTACTCCATGCAATTCATTGAATTGGAGTAATCCATTTATCTTGTTTATCAACTTGGTGCAATTCATTGAATCCAAGTTGATTATCTTTATTTTTGTTCTTTATCAATATATGAGGTTTATTTCTATCTTGGTGCACATTGTGATTCATTGTTGAGTTGTTCATTGTTTGGCCGAGTTCATCATTGTTCTTGGTGTTCATATTGTGTTCTTGTGTTCATCATCAATTCGGCCACTCCAATCCATTCCATACCCATATTCGGCCACCCAAGTTGTTTGTCAACTTTCCATAAGTGAACCACATCCTTCCACCTAGCCCTAGCCGAAAATACTTGCCTTATCCACCCTTGTGTATTTCGGCCAACACTTGCCTTGTAGGGAGTGGCTTGGTCGACCAACCCAACCTTCCATATTAGAGTTTCCACACTTGGAAACCCTAGTTGACTCCTTCAACCTCTTTGGCCGGCCACACCCTTATCCACAACCAAATCCCTTGATTTTAGGAAACTTCCTAAAAACACTCCACACTCCATTCGGCCAAGCTAGTGCCGCCCATCACCTTTGACCTAGCTCCAAAGCCTTACACACAAACCCTAGCCGAACCACATCCCACTCAAACCCTAATCCAAGGTTCTAGGTGGCGCCATCCTTGCCCCACCATAGTGCCGTGCACCTTCATCATTGTGAGCCCCAAACACTTAGCCATTTCCATCATCCTTCCACTCCATACTAGCCTAAACACCTAACCTCTCCCTACCCAAATTGCCATCCTAGCCATCTTTGAATGTGAACCAAGCAAGAGAAGGACTAGCATTCGGTCAACCAAAGGAGATCATAGCCGAGGAGGACATAGTGATTAGGGACTTGACCGAGGTCCCTATCACATCCTCCACAAGCCAACAGCCTCTCCTTCCTTGCCTACCTCGTGCCGCCACCACTCAACCCACTGACCCTCCGTCTCTCTCTTCCTCACGGTGTTTGCTCCCTTTACCTCTCGGCTCCACATCTCTCTTTCATTACATGCTAGCCTCACACACAGAAAAGAAGAGGGAAGGAATGAAGAAAACAGAAAAAGAAATGAAGAAATACGGATGGGTTTTAAGTTGGATATTATGTGTATGTGTTGGACAACTCACGCAGGTCCCCCAGTGACCTTGTTTGGAATATTTTTGCTATGGTGCTAAGACGCACGCACGCGGAAAACTGGGTAAAAGGAATGAAGAAGAAAGAAAAGAAAAAGGTAAGAAATGCATGCGGAAAGTGGGACTTGGACACCGAAAGTAAAAACACGGAGCTGGCCATTTCGTCAGGACTTGAAGACAAGGGACTTGGATACCGAAAGAAACCCTTTTTGTGAGTCTATATAAAGCTTAGGGGGAGAGAAGAGAGCAGTTAGTTAGTTTTTAGTCAATTTTAGTTTTACAGTTTTGAGTGAATTCTAGTCTCGAAAGTCAGAGTCAATTTTCGGTCTTGGGTTTGTTTAAAGAGTGCATTTTCAGTTCTCTTTGGGTTCTGGAGAATGTTTTGAGTTATCAATTGTCTTCTTAAAATTCAGTTTCGGCACTTCAGAGTTCAATTTATTTTAGGGTTAATTTTATTTTGAGAGTTCATTGTTATTTTTGGAAGTTCAGATTTTTGGGTTAGAGAATGCAGTCTCCATTTCCAAACATTAAGTTTATTCCTTACAATTCTTGTGTTTATTTAATTTCAGTTTAATGTCATTTATTCTTATTGCACCTTTAATTCGTGCTTATTTAAATTAATGTTATTTATTTTTCTTGCACTTTTAATTTCAGTTTGATGTTATTTATCTTTCATGCGCCTTTAATTCCTGCTTATTTAAATTACTGTTATTTATTTTTCTTGCACTTTTGATTTCAATTCATTTAAATTAATATAATTTATTTTTCTTGCACCTTTAATTTCTGCTCATTTAAATTAATGTCATTTATTTTTCTTGCTTTTTTAAATTTCGGTTAATTAATTTTAGCAATTTTAATTTACAGTTTTGCATTTCAATCATTTACCTTCTATCGCTACACTCAAAAATCCAGAAACATGAATCTAGTCCATGACTAGTGCCCTTTTTATTTTCATTGCACTCTTCCATCCATTGTACATATCACCACTTTTATTTTTTTATTTTCTCTTTGTAAATATTTCACCATTTCACACGAGTTTGATTTTTAAGCAACTTTCCTTGAGGAGACGATCTAAGAATTTATTTCTTATTATTATGCGACGCTCTCTTGCATTTGGGATAGTCTTTGTGCTGCTCATTTTTTAGTGAGTCAGGCGAGGAGCCCAATTTTTCGGGGTTGCCTGGTCCTTCTCAACCTCATCCCTTAGGGTCTACCCCATGAGCCAATGACACCAGGGATGAATCGGCTCGTGAGACTGCGCACAAGCTCGAGAACTTCCTACGTCAGTAAGTTTCCTTACTCCTGCTAGTAGTTTTCCTCTCCTTCTTGCTTTATAACTCGCCAGTTTTTGTATACTAGGAGGTTGATTCGCTTGCTACCTAGATTGTGGATCACCAGGCTCAATTGGAGGAGGAGGTCCAATCCTTACGTACTTTCGCAAACAAGGTCTGCCGGGTTGTTTTTGAGGTTAGGGCAAAGAGGGATGAGTTACAGGAGGCCTACTTCCACTTGAGTCCTACTCCCATACACTGGAGGACGATGTCGCTGTGCTTCGAGATGACATGGTTGATCTTCGACAAGACTTGGAGAGGTCTTAGAAGGAGGCTTCAGGTTGCTATTTTAAGGCCAAAATTTTGGATGGGGATACCGAGTGAGATCGGATCAGTTGCCTAGGGAAGGAGTTAGAAAAGGCGAAGCAGCATTGCGGTGAATAAGCAAACATGGTGGTTCAAGCAGAAGAATCTCCCTGGAAGCTCAGTATGGATTTTGATTGGCTTAAAGGTGAGATGGATCGACTGGATGTTTCGTATGTTGCGGCCAACAAAGATCTCAAGGAGAACAACCAAAAGTATATACAACTCGGGGCTTCCCTAGAGAGAATGATTCAATGAGGGAAACATTTACCTCCAGTGAACAATGAGTTGCCGAATTGGAATTTGAGTTGGAGTTTTCTTAGGAAGAGGTTGCCTACCTTCTTTTGCAACTCATGAAGTTCAAGCGTGTTTGCAATAGAGCTTGGGCCTTAGTTATAAGCTTGGTTTATAGAAGTTGAAGGATCATTTGTTGGGGCATCCTCATATGGACTTAAGGTCCCTGAACTTGAAGACCATTCATCCAGACCATGCCTCCTTCCAATTTATTGATTCTTTGGGTAGGGATGTGATGCCCAATGCTTTTCCTCATCCAGCTTAGAAACCTTAGTTTCTTCATTTTCCTTGTAATTGCTTTATTCTTTTTGAACAGTTTTGTTGAAATCTTGCTACACTTGAACTTGCACTATCTTCCCTAATCTAGACTTTGCTTGATTTGGTTTAGATTTTTTTTTTCTGATGCACCTGCTTGGATCTTGTTAGTTGCGGTGAAAGGAACCAATCTTACCTGTATAAAGGGATGAATGGATTCTTTATTTGATCATTGAATGCTAGTGTGAGGGTACTCGACAACATGCTTCACTCTAATAGACGGGGTATTATATAAATGAGGCTTATCCACGCCTCTCTTAAGATGCATCTCGTTAAAGGAAGCAGAATACATGATAGCAACAATACACTCTGGCGAGATAGCCCTCACGAGGAAAGTCATGAGAGTTGGTTATTACTGACCACACACACTCAAGGACGCAAAAGAGTTCATTATAAAATTTGCAAGATGTCAACTATATGCACCGGTACTTCATTGCCCACTACAAGAGCTAATGTCAGTCACATCACCTTGGCCCTTTGTGTAATGGAGAGTCGACATTGTTGGCCCTATGCCCCCAGGCAAAGGTGGGGTGAAGTTTGTCATTATGATCGTAAATTATTTCACAAAATGGGTGGAAGTAGAAACCTTAATGACGATCACGACTAATGGAGTCACCAAATTGCTATAGAAAGCGTCGTATGTCGATTTGGCATTCCCTAAAGCATAATTTCAGATAATGGACGATAGTTCAATTTTGATCACTATCGTGATTGGTGCACCGAGTTAGGAATCAAGGTTAAATATAGCTATTCGGGAGGAAGAGCAAGTCGAGGCGACCAACAAATCCTTACTCGGAACTTTGAAGAAGAAATTGGTAGACAAAAAAGAATTTGGGAGGAAGAGCTACCAGGGGTCTTATAGGGGTCTACATAATCAGACTAACTCTCGCATCCGATCTTGAGTATATAGAGTCATTGCTACGAAAGTTAAAATTAAGTCTAGCCTCCTCTCCAGATCAGGCTTCACCTCAACCATATAAAGCCAACGGTTTATCTTGTTCGTTGAATGCTGGTCCTGACACAACTTTTACCTTTCCAAGGGAAATGGTAGTGAGTCCACAAGGGTGAGATTTACTTAAAATCTCAATAAGTTAAACAACCAACTTACATAAAAGATAAGATATGCATGATTAATGATAAACATGAGATGCATGTTATGCAGAAAAACTCATATTTGTCTCCCATCCAGATTTCTCAATATTTTTCAGAAAAACTTTAATGCACATTTTCTTTCAGAGAACATCACTTTCTCATCTAAAAAACTTGATGTTTCAAAAGAGAACATTTCATCCCTCATTACTTTCAGAAACATAAAATTTCATCGTTATTAAGGTCATTAACATAACATAATGTATGGTATCATTACAGCTCCTCATTATGCATTGTGAGTACCTGCCGATGTTCGTAGTACAACTCATGTTGACATTACGTCTTTGTCTGCAAACATCGTAACCCAATGCATTGGTCATAACATTTCATCATAACATAACATCATAACGTATGCACCCTATATGCATTAGGTGTCATATATGACTTTGCTCTTGCATTCTTTAAAAAGAATCCATTCGAAGCCTGCTGACAGTTCTTTGTTAACACAAGGGTTACCACTCGATTTTTACTCACTCCAGAGTAAACAGACGAGTTCCACAAAGACAATTTTCCATCCTAGTCTTTGGGGTCGTGATAAAATTTATTTTTATGCAATGTTTGAATAAAATGTATTTCCTGACATGTGCATATGTAGTAAGTTTTATGAAAAATGACATTGATATGCAATATGCTAAAATGGTGAGAATCTCACATGTCATGTAGCAAGTAATCAAATGCTTGTATCATATGATGTTTTATGCTTAAAATGACATTTATAATATGAATGTGACGCTTATATAAGAATCATAAATAAATTATCTCAAAGTAAGTTATAAACTAACTTACAAACTTTCCGAAGGTTTAGAGAATTGGTGCGACTGTAATTAAAGTTATTCTAAGTTAAGATTTGTATATCTAAGGAAGATGTTCATAATCAAAAGAATTCACCAATCAATATTTACAAAATTGTTCCTATACTTTGCAAAATTGTCACTAAAGTCCTAAATTTTTACTATTTGCATTTTGGCATCAAAATTCACCAAACTTCACAAGTCTCATATTTTCTATGTTCTAAATCCATATATGATCTTAGAAATTCAAAAATCATATAGCTACTATATCAAAATCATCCACATGGCAAGCAACTTGGTGGCCATTTTGTGATTTTAAACCTATAGCTTCTATGCATGCATGTGTGATCCAATTCCATTAACCATAAATCCATAAAACTGATTTTGGAACATGTTTACAACTTAGAATAATACCACACTGAGTTCATCCCAACACTTAGGCATTGAATAACACCAAATCATTCAAAAAGCTTCAAACCGTATGTATGCATGATGTTTCTAACATCTCTTTGCCAATGCAAGTCTTAAAGCCTAAAGAAATCATGCATTTCAATGCCTAACATTCTGATAATTGGTTCCTAAAGGTTTATAAAGCCATCCTTGAGGAAATAGAACATGATATGCCAAAATCATCCTCATACAAGTACAAACCGAATACTTAAATAATCAACACAAGATATGGATTTATAAGCATATCATGACATGCTATTTTCCTCAAATTTAAACCTTCAATAAATCTCCTAAGACATTAGTAAAACATATAAAATTATATCAAGACATGTCATGGCTAAAAGTTCATCCCAAAACAATTTTTTCGATCAAAACTTCAAATCTGAACGATATGCAACACCTTGAGTAAAACCTTTTATAAATCGATCAAGTCCTCATTATTATACCATATATCAAAGCCTAACATATTAATATAACACCTAACAAGAGATAAGGCAAGAATACTTACAAAGTTCGTGACCCTTGAGCTCTCAAAACTTAACTCACTCCAAGACCTCATGCAAACTACTTGGTTTGCACCCTTTGTCACACTTTGAATACTTTGCTCATAAGAACACCAAAGGAAAGTTAGAGAGAGTTGTGTGAAGAAGTGAGGGATGACGTGAGGTATTTATAGGACTCAATGGAGGGTGAGAGGCAAGGGGGTTGGTTTTGGCTCCAAAGAAGTGAATGTGAGTGGTAGAGGTAGAAGGTGGAAGGTGGAGTGATTGAGTGCAAGATGTCAAGGGTGACATCACTTGGTTCAGTTCAAGTGGTATAAAGTATCATAATTTCATCATGGAGGAGAGCTGGAAGATGTCCATAGTGCAGGGTATGATTTTGTTTCCTTTAAAGCTGTCCAGATTTTTATCCTCTTTTGTCCCAACCTCTTGGTCTGATTTAGGGGCATTATAGCAATCATTTGATGACTTTTTTAGGTGAGGAAGAGAGGCATGATTGGCTACCAAGCGATCATGCTTGGGTAGAAAAAAAGGGGCAAAATGGGTGATGGTTTCCAAGTGGAATAATTCTTATTGCAGTCCCTGAATCGGGAATGCATTGCAAGCTTAATGAAATGCTACATTTCATTAGAGAGAAATTGAAATGTCCCCCCCCCCCCCCCACGAGCCTACCTATCCCTCCCAAGTTTTGAAGATCATCCCTCCCCTTCTGAGTTCTGAAGTCCCCTCCTCAGTCCCTGTCCCAAGTTCGTCTCCACCAATCTCACTGTCGCCGCCGTTGTCGTCACTGCTATCCCCTCAAGAAACAATTCTGAACAAGTGTAAGTGGGATGTGAGAGAGAAGTTGAAGTATTTTCTTGCAGCACCCTTGTCTTCTCTATTTTTTTTTTTCATTTGTTGTTCTGCTTCCCTTTGCCATCTAATTTGCTGCTTTGCTTCCTTTTTTATCACCTGTAAGAAAAGCACCACAGATCAATTATTTTGATGCAAGATGACATATGTTTGGCTTTTTGATGCAAGATGATATATGTTTGGTGTTTTGATTCAAGAAAAGAAAATAATTGATTTGATCAAGAGCTTTAAGACAAGTGCTGAGATTTTTTTTTTTTTTTAATATCAAACCATATTGTATTCCATTGACCAAGTATGATATGTACAATACAGTGCACCAGCGTAAAAATTCTTAATGAACCAGAGACTTTTACATTTATAATCCCTCTCTCTTCCGACTTCTCAATATCAAGGTTTGGAAAAGTGCCTCATATAATGAAGCAAGGAATCCATGCAACACTGGTTGTTCCAGGAATCCATACATAGCCCAAAAATTGTGGAGATACCTTCGTTTTTTTTATTGAAGATTAATGTTTGTACCATTAATATCAACGCCTAGTGGGATTTTTTTACACGTTTGGAAGGCCGAATTGTATCTTTCTTTGAATCCTCTGGAATCTTCAAGTCAATAAATGGCTCTTCCCAATTTCTTTGAAGTTCCAAAAGCTCTTGACAATATGAAAGGCACTCCGCATGGTATACCACAACTAACTCTTTTATCAAGGCCTTCCTTTTAATAATGCCAATCATCCGACTAGGATCGAAAGGAGGCGGTGGTGGCTGAGGAGGATGGGTATCGGCTTGAATTGGAGGCTAAAGAGGCGGTGCCGGAGGAATCGGTTGTTCCGGGTCTTGGACCATGTTGTGGTGGGGATTCTTGGAATGCAAGTGCTGAGATTTGAAAGCAAGAAATGGACAGAAGATGCTACCCAGATTTTACGCATATTTTCAATTTATATATATTTCATATTTTACGCATATATTTTCAGTGTGCAATAAATGTACAGAAGATGCTAGATTTTACGTACCCAGATCAGATGATGATGAAATTTTATGAGAATTAATGGCCATTGAATAGGATTTGAGCTGGATGTTAATCGGTAGGATTTGAGCACAAACTTGCAAGAAATGATAATGAGAGTGAAGAGCTATAAACAAAATCATTACCCATGGATGAGGCCGGCGAGGTTATTCCATCGATGTTGGAAGAGCTTGGTGGAGGAGGTCGTTGATGGTGGAGGATGGAGTTGATGGGCACAGAGAGGGAAAAAAAATTTCAGAAGCCATAATGAAACTCTTCTTCTGGGTTTAGTTTTAATTCGAGGGCAATTTAGTCAATTTAATACTTCACACGTGCGGATTGCAAAGGAGTCCTAGTTTTGGGACTATACGGAGGTAATTGGTCAAGCAAGCACTTGAGTGCTTTGAAGCACTTTCAATAGATAAAACAACAAGGGTAGTGGTGTGGGAAGTGACAAAAATAGGTGAGAGATTTCTTGAAGGCTAAGAGTATTCGTTTTGGGTCATTCTTCAATTTTCTATGCAAATAGTTGGGATTTTTGTCTTGGCATATGGAACTGTTTTGGCCTTTACCCAAGTCAGTTTTTAGGTGACATAATGAGGATTGAAAGTGCAGAAAATTCTTTGAAAACATGAGGAAGAGGCGTGGGTTTGGGACTAGTTTGTTGAAGGGTCACTTGATTTGCTTCAAAGGAGCTGATTGGTGGTTTGTGGTGGCAATAGCATGCCTTTGACTCAAGTGACATGGGTTGGGTTAATCCTAACCATCTAGGGTTGTCTAAGAGTGATTCAAAAATATTATAAAATCCAAAAATTTCAGATCATAAATGTGAAGAAAAATAATTTAAAGAAAACTATGCAAAAATTATGGTGTGGATTACTATTCATGTGTGAGATGAGTAGTGTTTCTTAACTCAAGGTAGAAGCTTAACCATGGTTGGGAGGGAACCCTAGGGGCGCACGGTTCATCTTGGATTTAAGGGAAACCCATGGTATGGTATATATGGACTCCAATTAGAAGAATGAAATAAAAGACAAGGTTTTGGGCTTCTGTTGGGCCAAATGTGCAACCCTTGGTTGTGGGCTTTGGAGTGGGTTATTATATGGACCTTATGTCCAGATTTGTAGGGCATATCTATGGACTCAAAGACCTACTAGGTTGGGTCCTAACCTTAGAACTTTCTTAGGTTGGGCTAAAAGCTTTCACAAAGTTAGGCCCAATAGCTTTATGTCCTTTACATTGTGCCTATTTTCTAGTGTCCTCCAAGAAAGGCTAAAAATTTTCTATCTCCCAAGTTGGGCCCATGATTTTTTAACATCTTATGCTTAGTCCATCACATCCTTAGTGAATTAGGGCTCTAAAGTCTTATGTCCATCAAGTAGGGCCCAAAGTCTTATTTCCATCAAGTAGGGGCTAAAGTTTTAGTGTCTCTCCTAAGCCTTTATACCTAGAAAGTTTGGGCCCTTAGTATACCCCTCTTGGGCCTTCTCCAATTCCATCAAATATTTAACCCAAATTATTTAGCCCATTAATGTGGCAACCCTCCAATATGTCATGTGTCATACTCTTATGGGCCTCTTGGTTTCTTATTCTCAAAATTAATAAAGCATCAAAAATTCTCCCAAAATAATATTACTAAACCAATTAAGCTCCAAAATTTTTATTTACCTCAAAATCAATATTGCACTAGAATCTTCTAATAATTCTACTAAACCCAAAGTACACGGCCCATTTGCCAACTCAAGTATCTAAAATTGTTCTTATTCTCAAATAGTTCAACTCCTAATTAACTAGGATTAAGGCTACTAAGGTCAAGGCCTAAGGAGCTTTTTAGGTGGGCTGTTATAGGCTTGACTGGTCCATGCCTAAGGTGGCCCGTCCCAACTTGTCTACCTTCTAGTTTTGCCCTCGTGATATTTGCTTGATGTTGAGATACTGGAAGTGGTCACACTTCTCCTAGTGTCCCACGCTTGCTGGAAGTACATCTTGAGCTTTTCTCCCTTTCCTACATATTTTTTGTTACTTGGTAGACTATCACAGTTGGCCCTTACATCTACTTCCTTTGCTCCCAAAGCTTTTGTCACGACGAGTATTGCTAGTAAAGCCTCATATTCTGCCTCGTTGTTGGTGGTCTTGAACACAAGTTTCATTGCATAATAAAACTCTTCCCATGAATTAGTTACAACATATATGCCTACTCGCCCACTAGAGCGGCAAGAGGAGCCATTGACGTAAACTTGCCAAGGAGTTCTTTTAGGTGTCGTTTGCACTTCCTTGGGAAATTTGGAAAACTTGGCTACAAAATCTATCAATATTTGTCCTTTCAATGCCAAATTTGTTGAGCTCGACCGACCAATTCATGAGACGTCTGGGTGTGTTAGGTTTGTGTAGTACCTTTTTTAGGAGAGCTTCCATGAATATTTTGATCGAGTGAGCCTGGAAGTAGGGCCTAATTGACTAGCAATTGTTATTAGTGCAAACTTCAACATGTCCATCCAGAGGTAGCAAGTCTCAGCTCCTCTAAGGCTTGCTCGTATAGTATATTGGTTTTTAGGTGTCCTTTTCATCCTTCACCAAGGTTGCTGAGATGGCATCCGAGGAGACTGGCAAGTACAAGTACAGGGTCTCTCCCTGTCCAGCTTGACTCAAGAGGGGCATGTTGGACATATACTCCTAGTCTTTTGAACTCTATTCCAAGATTGGGCCTTCCACAATACTTTGAAAAAGGGCAAGCATTTATCTGTTGACCTGAAGACAAGCCTATTGAGTGCCGCTACCCAACCAATTAACTTTTGCACCTCATTTATATTCCAAAGCAGTTTCATGTCAATTATCGCCCTAATGTTTTGGAATGGCCTCTATACCACTTTCTAAGGCCGTGAAGTCCAGGAATTTTCCTGAGTCCACACCGAAGGCACACTTCATTAGGTTGAGCTTCATCTTGTATTGTTGAAGGACAGTAAAAGCTTCCCGTCGGTTAGCTATGTGGCGTTCAGGTTACTTTCTTTTGACAAGCATATCATCCATAGAAAACTTCTATATGGCGGCCTATTTATTTCTTGAACATGCGTTTCACTAGTCTTTGATACGTGGCCCTGAAGTTCTTCAGCCCAAAGGGCGTTACTTGGTAGCAGTATAGTCCATGGTCCGTTATGAAAAATGTGACGCCCGCAACCCTCGCTTGGGATTTGACGGAGTTTGAAACTTAAGACATGCAACATAAAGTTACATACCCGCATTCGTGACAGTTAAAAATGTAGTGTACCTAGCATGCATCTAACAATATGTAATATTCGAAGTGAATAATTTTTTTCTTTAAGCAATACACAATATACCAGAAATACTATATTCCAAAAACAAAAACATACTTCATAAATCCACATATCCCATAAGTCATAACATAGTTCCACTAGTCTTCAAACTAAATAGATATTGTACTCGAGTTAGAACTCCTTAGTTACATGCTAACAAATATCTAGTCTATATGCCAAGCCGCTCACACATCTCGATTATCAGAGCCAAAACCACTTTTAAAGACTGAAGTACATCCCAATTAATTCTTCGAGGCTTGTCCCCGATCTACTAGACGTCATCCAATTTGGGACAAGGTGCTCCATCATGCCCTGTCACAAATCTTACCATTCTGGTGGGAATGGTAGTTTGGACTATTAAGTGAGATTATTTACAAATCCCAGTAAGAAAGCTACTAAGCTACCAACATTATACATATGTATGCATGACACTAAAATGATATATATACATGATGACATGAACTTGAACATGCATGACATGACTTGGCAAATAGATGACATGTACTTGACTTGAAAATAACGTAATTGTACATGGACAAAACATGACTTGACTGAACGTGGCATGACTTGACGTGAATGTGACATGATTGGAAATAACTTGACTTGATATGAACATAGCATGCTTGCTCGTGTAAACTGAATTCGTGCATTCTAACTGAGAATATGAGTATTTAGGCAGCTTGCATGCCTTCACATTGAGTATCCTTTATATTACGACATATGTACTCACTTCACAGTAGTACCCGACAGCTCATGTGCTTTCTACATAGTACTCGAAAAATTGTATTTTCTTGACCGTAATACAATTTACTTGATAAATGTTTCATGCTTGACTCTAGGGTTGTGCATCCGTATTTTTAAAAACGGGTGGATACCACCTAGGTAAAATTGGTCGGGTATCCAATTTTAAATTATAAGTAAAAACCAGTTACCTGGATTATAACTGGGTTAATCAGGTCTTAACCTTTTTTTCCTGCAATATTTCATACTTAGTGAATTTTCAATGAAAAGAAAAATGGCACACTGAAAGTGCTAAAATAAGTATGAACATATACCTTTAAGAATCTAAAAAAAAAAAAAGAAAAAACAAATACCTAAAAGATCTTAAAAAACTAAAAACATAAAAAAAGGAAAACAAACATATATCTAAAAAGTAAAAGTGTAAAGATTAGAAACCTAAAAAACAAACAATTTTACAGCATATACAATCATTTTATGTTCTTTTCTTCTTCTTTTTTCTTATTCTTTTACTAGATTAAAAACCTAAAAAACAAACAATATTATAAACATATACATTCATTTTCTGTTTTAATCTAAAAAAGTAAAAGTGTAAAGATTAAAAACTTAAAAAACAAACAAGTTTACAAACATATACAATTATTCTCTGTTATTTTCTTCTTCTTCTTCTTGACCTTTTGCACATATACAATACTTGCTGTTTTGGGATACAAAAGTGTTGTTGCAGACATACGAAAAGCACGTTGAAGTTTCACAAGATCCCACATATGACACCAACTATTGGTGACATGTTTTGTACTCTTGCAGATCATCTTTAGGTTCCTACAGCCAGAAGATAAAGGTGTATTGGGGTGGTGAAAGAAATCTCTGATACCTAAGTCAGTGATACCGGAATGTGTGAATTTCTTTTTTAGAATTTTTAGTCAAGTTAGTCCTTGTGGTATGTACCTTGACCTTTATTTATACGGGATGAATGTCTCCATTGGTTGGTCTAGCTTCCCAGCACAATTCCCTGTGATCTTTCCTGAGATGCAGATTATTAGGGATTTGATTATGCTTACGAGAGATCAGTGCATTGGAGACATTAATGTGGTGGGTGGTTACTATGGGTGAGCATCATGCTGGAGATCGTTGACTTCCCTCATTGTCCGTGACATCATTAAATTCTCATTAACGATGACTATTTTAAGGTTTCGTACCCAAGCACAATTAGCGTTCCACGATCTTAGCTTTCGTTCATTAGGCTCATGGTTTTCAAGCCCAAGAGCCCCTAGGTCTTGCGATCTGACCCAACTCTTTTGGAGAATATTTGGTCCAACAACCCCATTACTCATTGGGTGGGTCTACATTATCTTTAATCAATACCCTTATTAGTATGCCCATTTTACTTATCCTTCAAATAATTTTTTGTCAAAGAGTACTTCAACTCCATCCTTATATGTTGATTCAACATCTTGTTATGTATCGCTCATATGGTGCCATGCCTATACTTGAATGAAAATGGTTTCTTTAGGCAAATTCCATCAATCAATATAGATGATCCAATTTTCCTATAAATCTAAGATGAAAGCTTTTAGCATATCTTTTAATACTTGGATGGTTTTCTCTAAGTTCCCATTCATCTGTGGATGAAACACAGTCCTAGAATCAAATCCTATTTTCAAGGCCTCTTGCAAGCTTTTCCAAACTTTAAGGTGCAAAAATAGTTTTTGTTCGTTTTGCTGTTTGATGAAAATTTAAATTATAGATTACTACAATGATAATCAATAATTTAATGGACGTTATTCTTGTAACCAGAGAAAATGTGTTGAAAAAATTAGGTCAGCTTTTTGTTTAAAACCTTTTGCGACAAGCCTAGTCCTAAAATTTTCAATTGTTCCATTTGTTCTAAGTTTTTTTAAAGTATCCATTTACAATCTATGGTGTAATAACTTGATGACAATTCAACTAAGTTCTAAGTTTTATTAGAAACTAATAATCTATCTCAACCTCTTTCCAAAACGCAAAATTAGGTGATAATAAAGTTTCTTATAAAATATTCAGACTTTCCTCAATATTATAAACAAAATAGTCGGAATCAAAATCTTATTTGATTGTAGTAGCTCTCTTAATCCTCTTAATTCACATTTTTCTTGATATTATTTATAGAATAACTAGTTAAACAAAAAATTGTTTAGATTATTGAACCCCACTATGTTTAGATTTAAAAGGAGATTTTTCTTCATGAAAAATTGCGTCACCTGATTCAAAAGTCACATTATTTTTAATATAAACAAATTTATAGGTTGTGCCATTTTTTGTATATCCAAAAAAGGCACAAGTGATAGTTTTAACACCCAATTTAGGCTATTGAGGATGCATTTGCCTTACAAATGCCAAACAATCCCAAACATTAAATTACTCAAAATTTAGATTTTACCCTTTCCATAATTCAAATGGTATAAAATTTTTATAAGACACTTTATTTAAAACATGGGGAAAAAATCAAAATTGTTTCACCCCAAAAATTTGAGGGAATACCTTAATCAACAAGTGTTAAGAACTAAATTCCTTTGTATTTCTGTAACTTGAATTTTACATTAAGAATGGTCTAAATAAATAGATACAAGGAACAAATCTATCTAAGGTAACTAATTGAGTATGGTATGAATTTACAGTTACAAAATTAAAGGCTAATTATCCTATAATCATGGTGTTAAAGAAATGGAGGAGATCTTTGCTTGATTTGTGGAAGTAAGTTGTCAATACGCCCCCTCAAGTTGGCGCATGGAGGTTCGTAATGCCCAACTTGCATAGAAAATGGTGGAAGAGATCATGGCCCAGTGTTTTGGTGAAGATGTCAGCAACTTGCTCATGGGAGCAGGTGTGAACAGCGGTAAGGAGTCCAGACCGAATTTTATCACGAACAAGGTGACAATCAATCTCAATATGTTTAGTGTGCTCATGAAATACAGGATTGTGAGCAATGTGTAAAGCAGATTGATTGTCAGAATAGAGGCTGATAGGCTCGGGGTGAGAGACACCAAGATCAGTGAGGAGCTGTTTCAACCAAGTGAGTTCGCAGGTGGTGACGACCATGGCACGATATTCAGCTTCAGCGGAGGACCGGGCCACAATGGTCTATTTTTTTGTACGCCAGGAAATGGGACAGTGCCAAGCTGAACAAAGTAGCCGGTGGTGGAGCAATGAGTGGTGGGGCAACTGGCCTAGTCAGAATTAGTATAGGCAGTAACATGAAGAGTGTTGGAGGAGGAGAAGAAAATGCCTTGTCCAGGGCTGCCTTTGAGATAGCGAAGAACTCGAGTGGCAGCCTGCATGTGAGGATCACAAGGAGCATGCATGAATTGACTGAGAATGTTCACTGCAAAAACAATGTCAATACTAGTGATAGTCAAGTATATGAGATGACCAACAAGGCGACGATAGGGAGAAGGATCTGAAAGGAGAGAGCCGTCATGGTTGGTGAGCTTCAAGTTTTGTTCCATGGGGAAGGAAGCGGTCCGAGCACCGAGTTGGCCACTATCAGATAAGATTTCAAGAGCAAATTTGCGTTGGTTGAGAAAGATGCCTTGAGGTGATCGAGCAACTTCGAGACCAAGAAAATATTTGAGAGGATTGTGATCTTTGGTTTTGAAGTGTGTGGAGAGAACACGTTTGAAGACCTCAATTTGTGAGCGATCATTGCCAGCCACCAAAATATCATCGACATAAACAAGAACGAGAGTGACACTGGTAGAAGTAACCAAGGTGAATAAAGAATGGTCTGCCTGAGACTGAGAAAAACATGCATTAAGAAGCACAATAGTTAGTTTAAAAAATCAGTTGCGAGAGGCTTGTTTGAGGTCGTAGAGGGATTTGCGGAGGCGACAAACACGAGTCTCTCTTTTCGAACAGTAGCCAGGAGGAGGAGTCATGTAGACTTCCTCATCAAGGTCGCCATGTAAGAAGGCGTTATTGACATCAAGTTGGTGAATGATCCACTGGCGAGAAGCAGCAATAGCCAATAAACATCGAACGGTAGTCATTTTGGCAACAAGGGCAAAAGTCTCATGGTAGTCAAGGCCTTCAACTTGGGTATAGCCTTTGGCGACTAACCGAGCTTTGTATCTTTCGACGGAGCCATCTACTTTGAGCTTGGTTTTAAATACCCATTTGCAGCCAATGAGTTTCTTTCCAGGGGGAAAAGACTCAAGTGTCCAAGTGGAATTATCTTCAAGGCGTCTCACCAATGGGCATGACGAGTAGCAACGAAATAAGAGGTAGGGTCAGCAAAAACAGTGAGAGCAGTTTAAAAAATAAGAGGAGAAGGCGAGAAACGAGAATAAGAAAGAAAATCAGATAGAGGATGAGCAGTACCTGAGGTCGATGCAGCAGGTGAGGATGCAGTGAGCTCGTTGTGTATGGTCAAGCATATATAATCCTAAAGATATGTGGGTCGAGTAGTGGTGCGACGGGGATGGAGGGGAAGGAGGGGAAGGGGAAGGAGGAGGAGGAGGGGAGGAGTCAGCAATAGTAGAGGCAGTGGGAGAGGGTGGTAAAATGGGTTCAAGGATGGGAAAGGGAAGAATAGGAAGAGGGATAGGTAAAGAAGGAGAAACATCTTGGAAAAGGAACTGATGTTCGTTAAAAGTGTCATCACGAGAATAAAAAACAACCTGAGTGTCAAGGTTATAGAGTTTGTATGCTTTATGGGTGCTAGGATAACCGAGGAATATACACTTAGAGGCACGGGGAGAAAATTTGTCACAAGAAGCGTGGAGAGTTTGGGCATAACAAAGGCAGCCAAAAACGTGTAAATGGGTATAGGTTGGAAGGATATCAAAGAGAAGTTCAAAGGGGATTTATTTTGAAGAAGTTGATTGAGAGTGTGATTGATGAGATAAGCAGCAGTGAGGATACATTCACCCCAAAATTTCAAGGGTAAGTGAGCTTGAAAACGCAGACTACGAGCAACATTCAAGAGGTGCTCTGTGGGAAAGAAATTCTTGGCCATTATCAGTTCGAATAATTTTAATCGTGGTTTTGAATTGATTTTTGATAAGGGCAAAAAAATGCATGAGATAAGTGTATGCTTCATATTTATAGCGCATGAGATAGATCCAAGTAGTGTGAGAAAAATTATCAACAATGATAAGAAAAGAATGAGCACCACAAATAGAAGAAATATGATAGCTACCCCAGATATCGCAAAAAATTCTATTAAAAATCATAGTACTTTTATTAGCAGGAATGGAAAAAGGTAGTCTAGTGTGCTTAAAACGAGCACAAATATCATAATCAGGGATAACACATGGATTTTTGAAAAGACTAGGAATAACTAAGCGGGAAGGATGACCTAGGCGTTGGTACCATAAGATTTTATTAACAGTAGTCTGAGTGGAAAAAGCAGTAATGGGTGGGGACCAATACACATAAAGTCTGTGCAAAGCTCACCCGCTCCAATCAGCCTCGTCGACTATGGGTCTTGAAAAGAAACAGTAGAAGAGGAAAAAGAAATAATGCAAGAATTAGTATTTGTTAGTTTGGGAACAGAAAGAAGATTAAATAAGAAATGAGGAACAAAAAAAAAACATCATGTAAAATGAGGTGTTCGGCCAAGTGACAAGTGTCGACACCCTCAATGTTTATTTTATGCCCATTTGGTAAAGTAACTTGCTGGTTATGAGAGAGGGGAGACAAAGTAGAGAATAGGCTTCGGTCATGCCAGAGGTGATCGGTGGCACCACTATCCACCACCTAATCGAAGCGACTGTCAAAGGGAAGGGGAGAGAAGACATTACCCATGAAACTTGCGGGTGAAGGGCTCGGTTGAAGTAGATAAAGTAGTTTTTGATACATATCATGGGTCAAACCAGGAAGTGGGGAGGAGGTGGAAACTTGATGAGCCATCGGTGCCGAGTTCGGTGGTGGTTTGGCGAGGAGAGACGGCTGCGGTTTGCCACGGGGGTTGCGACCTGCTGGGTACCCGATTACACGCCAACAACGGTCACGGAAGTGACCCATTTTGCCTCAAACGGTGCATTGCAGGGGCTGTTTCGTGGGTCCACCAGAGTGAGCAGTGAGGATATGGGCTTCTGTCGATGGTGGCTTGAGATGGAGTAGGCGTTGTTGTTCCTCCTGAAAAAGAATGGAAAAAATTTTTGTGATGGGGGGAAGGGTTGCCATGGCTAAGATTTGGGTTTTGAGTTGGGAGAAAGAATTAGTAAGGCCAAGAAGAAATTGGTAAACTCTCTCATCTTCAGCTTGTTGCTGCAATATTTGAGATCGTTGGTTTGTTGTAAGTGACTAAGTTCATCCCAAATCTGCTTGATTTTGTTGTAGTAATCATGGATAGAGTGATTGTGTTGCTGTAAGGAAGATAGCTCACACTTGAGATGATAAATCCTGGTATTATTGCCATGGCAAAATCGGGACTGGAGATCCAGTCATACGGTTCAGGGATAAGTATGAAATTCAAGGGAGTTGGCTATGGAGGGATTGATGGAATTTAAAAGCTAGGTGAGGACCATGTCTTTAGTTTGGCTCCATTGTCTATAATCTGGAGAAGTAGTTTCGGGTGGGAGAAGAGTGCCATCGACAAAAACTAGTTTATTCTTGGCGTTAAAGGCACGGGTCATGGCTTTTTGCCATTTGAAAAAATTGTCACCGGTGAGAAGACTGGAAACAAGGATGAGATTAGGAGAGTTAGAGGGATGGATGACATATGGAGAGAGGATAGTGGGAGAGGAAGATGAAGAATAAGAGGAAGAGGAAGACATGAGGGTCACGGGTAGGATAGGGACCGTGTTTTAGTCTGATACCATGTTAAGAGCTAAATTCTTTTGTATTTCTGTAACTTGAATTTTACATTGAGAATGGTCTAAATAAATAGATACAAGGAACAAATCTATCTAAGGTAACTAATTGAGTATGGTATGAATTTACAGTTACAAAATTAAAGGCTAATTATCTTAGAATCATGGTGTTAAAGAAATGGAGGAGATCTTTGCTTGATTTGTGGAAGTAAGTTGTCAATAACAAGCATGTCATTTGTCAACTCAATCAATATTCTATTTTTTTTTTAACCACACCATGAGATGCAAGCGAGTATGGTTTAGTAGTTTCATAGATAATTCTCAAAGATTGAACATATGAGTTGAATTCATTTGAATTGTACTTCTAGTCTATATCATTTCTAAATCTTTTAGTTTTTCTATCAAATTAATTCTCAACTTAACGAGGAATTCTTTAAATTTCTAAAAAGCCTCACTTTTATTTTTTAATAAATAAACTTAACTTTATTTTGAAAAATCTGTAATAAAGGTGATAAAATATCTATTTTCTCTACAAGTTAAATTTCTTTTAATTTTATAAAGATCGATGTAAATTAAATTTAACAATGTGATATCTATTTTCAACACATTTATGAGACCCTTTTATAAATGTTTTTTGCTTGACTACAAAGTTTTACATTTTTGAAAATATTTTGTCAATTTAGAAAGTAAGGGGCAGCAGCTCATGGCTTGTGTTGCATTTTTTCACCCTCCAATTCATCAAGATTCACGTGTCAATAAAGAAATGCTCAAGAGAGAGAGAGACTCGGTGCTTTATAAGCATGCAGCTGAGACCCATTTCCTTTCTCCTCTTCATTTGTGTTCTACAATCTGAAGTTAGTTCCTCTCTCATTTCTCTGCTCACTCTCGCCACTCACTCACCACACCATCACATAGTTAGAATCCGAGAGAGAGTTTAAGCCTTAAGACTTCTAGCTTGGTGAGTGATCTCTCCCTCTACATTTTCAGTATATGTTAGATATTGATGTCACAAGTGATTTGAAGCATTTTTCTAAAGATAAATGATGGACTTGTGAAGTGTGTGTTAGTTGATATCTTGGTTAGCACTTTTGGAGTTAATTATTGTTAGTTAAGTTTAAGCTTTGTAAATATTGCAGGTTTGTAATGGTTTGGATGGAGTATTTAGAACCTGTTTAGGCTTGTAAATGGAGTACAATGCTGGGTTATGTAATTTATTTTTTAAAACAAAAAATAAGAGGTTAGAATACAACATGGAGCTTAATACATGTCACGGCTTGATTAAGTTTCCTTGCATATGATTTTCTTCCAAAGTATATCTTGAATTTATGTGCTTATTGGGTTTTATCACTTTCAAGAACTGATTTTTGGACATGAGTATGTATCGAATCTTAGATTACGAAATGGTAGAAGTTGTAGCAGGTTACGAAGAGGCAAGTTCTATACATGAAGAGACTATTGGTTTGGATGAAGTGGACTGACGAGACTTTTAGCTTAGATGAGAGTTCACCGTTTGTTGATGATAATATGTGAAATATTCCGTTTAAAAATGTTTAGTCAATATGATGAAAACAATTTGAAGGTTTGAGTTTGTAGTTAAGGAGTATGCAACTCCAGTACAATATGTCGTGTTTTCTATTTATGTGTTATATTTGATATATATTTCGACATGTTTGCTATGTTTAAGGTTATTACTTAGTTTGAGATAATAGTTATTCTAGTACAATTGTTAATTTAAAGTTATTTATTCCGCTGCGATTATTACATACTGCCAAAAGTATGCTAAGTTCATGGAATATTATATGCCATGTACGAGGGTATGAAACTATACGTTGTATGTCTCAACGCTTCATTCTCTATTAAACCCCAAACAAGAGTTGGGGGTGTCATACTACCCATTTGTATGGGCAGACGGATGGATAGAAAAAAATATATAAAAGGGGAGTGGGCAGGTTCAACTCGACTATCTTAACTTAAAGACTTTAATATGGTTTTCGGTTATGATACTATGACGTTAAGGGTGGGGATCTAAACGGTGGACTAAGTCACCTGCCCGCCTATCGAATTGATGAGACTGGAGTATATGGGGTGGAGACGAGGTGTGGAAGAGTGATTGCTCGCCCACACAGGGAAGGCAACCCCCTTAATTAAGGTTGCCAACAAAATCGTTTTTTGTTTACGGTTATAGATTTTTGAAACTTGCTTCACGAAAGTGATAGCTTGTTAATGATATCACAAATAATTAGATTTCGTTCAATCTTGATACTTTTGAATTTAATTTCTATTATAATCATTTGAAAATCTTATGCTTGCTCGACAACCAACTTTCTATAGATAGTAAGTGCAAAAGTTTGACATAGGAATGTCGAGTTAATAAATCTGCTAGTCTTTTAAAAAAGTAGTGCTATGTATTATACGTTGTTACAAGCATATCACACTTTTATTCTTTGTGTATTTTATTAATGTGATTGACCAAATTAATTATTTTATATTAAAAAAAGTGATGTAGTCAATCACATTAATAAAATACACAATGATGACCGCTCATAAAATTTTTTGTTCGTAAATATAACAATTTTCATTTCCTTTTCATATTCTTGGATTTTTTTTTTTTAAATAATTAAAAGGTTTGTCGTAAAATCACCTCATTCTAATCAATAACAATAAAATATAGAATATAAGTACGTAACAAATCCTTCCGCCTCTCAATCCGATTGTGTTCGGATACCACCCTGGAAGAGCAATGCACATGATGGAAGGCAGTGGAACCCTCGACAGTGTAGTTTCTACTTTCTAGGGTTTGTTTCGTTTGTTTATTCTTAGCGCGTGATATATTTGATTGGATGGCGAATCCACTCTACGGCTACAATCCTTCGTCCTACGGAGCAGCAACAGCTGCCGCCGCCACCACATCCTCCGGTCTCTCCTCCGTTTACACGTCCCGTTCTCTTACCGACGCCTACCTCTCCGACCCCACCACGCTCCGCTATTTAGGGTCGGATCTCTCCTCCAAGTACTCCCTTTCCGATCAGCGGCTTCGGACATCCTCCTCCCCCCCCGCAACCGCCTCCATGTACGAAGCCCTCCGCTACTCCAGCACGCCAAGTGCTGCGGCGCATTTGGTCTCTCAGGGTTCATGGTCCTCCGCTGATGTCGCCGCCGCCGACTCCCTCCTTGCCGGCCTCAAACGCCCCTCTGAAGGTGAGCCCTCTCTCTCTCTCTCTCTCTCTCTCTCCTGTCTTCTATTTGGTTACTAAGTGAAAAATGTAGGGAACAGAAGACGGAAAAGTGAATGCTAGTGATAATATGACATTTATTGATTCTTTAAATTTACCGGCTGACTTTAGGTCGGGGGCTCATGGTTGTAAAATTATGATAAATCTCATCTATTTAGGGCTTCAATTTTCGGGAAGGCTCTAGTTGAGGAGCTTCGAACTTGAATGTTTTCTACATTTCCTATACATTCATGATGATAGAGCCGCTGTGGAGGGATCTTATTCTATTGCTTATCGCTGTATTCTATGCTGGGAATGTAAAAAAAAATTGCTTATTAATCTATCGAGAGCCATTTTCATATTGACATTTTTGTCTTCCCACATGCGTGGGTGTGTCTCATTTATGTAATTGTGTTTTGTTTTTAATGCAGACTTTTGCTTTAGATTGTGAAAAGTTGCACATACATTATAAGACAACAATGAGAGAAGATAATATTTGCCTATATTTGTTGTACTTAGTACTTACCAGTAAAACTTAAGGCAAGCTCAGCCATTAAGCAGTGTTGGTTTTGTAACTTATAAAGCCAAATTTAATTAGAAAATCATATTATGTCATATTTTGTCTGCAGAATGGTCTCACTTATATTTCTGAGAAATTTGCCACTTGGAATGATACATTTAGAAAGGAGATAAACTCTTTTTTTGATAAGTAGAAAGGAGATAAACTCTGAAGATGAGGAAAGGCTTTCTATTTGAATTCTTCTTGCAATTAGTAATTTGAGAAGCTATACTGTTTTAGTAATCTCAAAATCAAGCTATAAATAATGAATACATTGTAGAAACCTAGAAGTCAAGCCAAGAGGTGACTGCGATCTAACAAAATGACCATAGCATTTAGTTAAACAACATTCTACGACTGTGAAAGAGGGAAAGAGCAGTCTTCTCTATAAGTTGTGGTTTGGTTATGCGGCTTTCTTTTACTAAATTTCATAATTCATTTGACATATTCAAGGGTAAATTGTTGTAATAATAAATACCTGTAAAAAGTTTTTGTAATAATAATATCATGATAACGACAACGATGATAATACTAACAATAATGATAATAACAATCTTGATAACTATCTTTTTATTTTTTGTTTGATATATTTAAAGGGTGACCTCTTTGTAGAAAATTGAGTCACGGAATGTGTTCAAGGAGGCTTGAAGTACTTAGCCCAATACAGGCTTGCCTCAAAGTTCAAATTCTTAAAGAAAAGGATTTTATGACATGGGAATCTAGATGGATGAAAGAGTTTATTGGTATTTTGCTTTAATGTGTTATGTGTAGCAAGTTTGAAAATTTGGCTGATTGTTTGCTGTTTTATATAAAAAATATGCTAATTAAGTTTATTTTTATAATTTCATTGTTAGTAAATTATTTTAGTTGCCTAAGATTTCATCTTACCCTTATTTGATCTTGTATTAAAGTTATCTTATGATTATATGACTTAAATAAGTGTATGATTCGGCTTGATATATTTTTTCAGTTGTGTATTGAACTACATATAGAAATCACTATTTTTTGATAATTTTACTATTTTGTATCCAATTCCTTATGTTATTGTTACAAAATTTATTCCATGTAAGCTTACAATTAAATGTATATTCTTAATCCAAACTTATCTTTTAAGACATAATTATATAGTAACATATATGTTTCTGTGGTTTTCTTTTTTATACATGCCTACTATCTACTATAGTGCTCTACCATCAGACTCTTTTGGGTGCCCATACTGCAATTGGGCAAAATGAAGCTTGGTATTCTACAAACTCTTTAGCCAAGCGCCCTAGATTCGACAATGCAAGCAATTTGCCTATATATCCACAAAGGCCAGGAGAAAAGGATTGTGCCCACTATATGCTCACAAGAACCTGTAAATTTGGAGAGAGCTGCAAGTTTGACCATCCTATTTGGGTTCCTGAGGGTGGAATCTCAGATTGGAAAGAGGTGACAATTTATTGTTATATTCTATGCCTATGGCAATGATATTTTAGTAGAACATGAATCTAAATACTATCATATAATAGTAGTAGTACTTATGCGTTTTAAATTCTATGCCATCGTATACTTATGCTTCAATAGTATGAGTGAAATAATGCTTATAACAAAATCTACGTATTATCAATACCTATATGGTTGGTACTTGAAGAATGGATGATAGACATTACCTTGTTTATAAGAAATTGAGATTTTGTTAAAAGTGCAAATTGATGCAACCCCAATACACAGAGTATGCAAGAGATATTCGTATCTATCTTAGGGTATTTAAGGAAAGCACCCTTGCATAAAATCTACAAAGGTAGGCAAGTGATGATTGTGATGATCTGTCATGCAAACATAGAGGCATTTGGACATGAAAAGTTCTAGCTCTAACACTGTCCTCTCTTAATCATCAAAGTGTTGGGCATTGTGTTCTTCCCAGAGACACCACACTAAGTATAATGAAATCATTTGTTGAACTTCTAAGTGACGAGAACTACTTTCTTGCCCTCTCTAGCAAGCCATAGGCTCCACCACCCCTTCGAGGCAAGACAACTAAAGAGTAAAGATTGAATCTCAGTTTACATGATCATAAGCCTTCTCTAGATCCAACTTGTAGTGCAAATTAGAAACCCTTGATATGATCATTGTAACCATCCAAGGAAGGCCCAAGCCACATCTGGGCCCATACTCCAAAATAACTAGTCAAGGTTACAATTGGAGCCCCTTGTAATAATTATAAAGAGGCTTGAACTTTTCCTTTCCAAGCAGTGTGGGGTTCACAAGCTTTCATATCCTAGATTGTGTGATTCTGGATAAGAAAATTTGTGAATTGAATTCCACATTTTTTGGGATGGAGATGTTTAAATCCTTTATAATGATTCCAACAAAATTGTTTTTTGATAAGTACGATTCCAACAAAATTGTAACCTTGATTAGTCCTTTTGGAGAATGGGCCTAGATGCGGCTTGGGCTTTCCTTGGATTGTTAGAAATGGTATCAGAGCCAATCTCAACCAGAATTGTGGGACTTGAGTCGTGCCACCAACGATGCATTTGGTCCAACGAGAACGTTGGGTATTTAAGGTGGGAAGATTGTAATATCCCAACCCCTAGGGGTTGGCTCAATTGGTAAAGGCATTGGGCTTGTGGATATGCTCCCCTCAGGTCTAAGGTTCAAATCCCCTTGGGTGCAAACAATCTCTAGGGGCCATTGAACTGGAGGATTTTCCCCTTGAATTACCCGAGGTGCACTTGCGGGAAACTCTTTGCTGAGGGCCTGTGCACCCCTGGAATTAGTCTGGACGCTATTCCTGGATACCCAGTGCCAATAAAAAAAGGATTATAATATGTTGGATTGGGTTATTGCGGATAAGGAAGGTGATGAATGGGATCTACATTGCTTGGAAGTGAGAAATTTTAGCCCTTTATAATGATTCCAAGGGGTTCCAATTATAATCTTGATTAGTCCTTTGGAGAATGAGCCTAGATGCGGCTTGGGCATTCCTTGTATTACAAATACTATCAGGGCATTTGGTTAGTTGTGAGGATCAAACTTAAGATTTTCCCCTTATTGATTGCATTTTGTAGCAGTCCCTTCCCTTAATAGGGTTAAGAATATCATGTTTATAACGTTTCATTGAGCTAGGTTATAAGGGATGGCAATTGCAAGGACCTCGATTCCTTTCGCATGGCCATAGTTGGAATCATGTTTAGGATAAAGGCATTACTCAATAAACTAGGTGCACTCAGGTGAGCCACCCTGTGGACCATACAAGATGGCTTGCCCCTGTTTGTAATTATAAGGAAATTCTCTTCTAGAATGTCAACATGCCTGAATGATGCACATATTGGATTTATGAATGCAGCAACATTCAAAGTCTATCTTTAGACATCTTAGCAGGGAACTAAGGATCAAGCAAGTATGCATGAATTGACATTTCATGGCCTAAATCCATGACAGCTGCATTAGGTATATCACTGGCGTAATGCCCCACACTGGTTAAATCTCACATTGAATGTGTGAATTATGCTAAAAGGTGTATCAGTGACAACTCCCACATATTCTTTACTGGGTGGAATTGGGCTTTATAACGATTTTAAGGAGTTCTAATCGTTTTTGCTTTTCTTAACTAGTCTTTTGGAGTAAGTATAGATATGGCTAGCATTTTCCTTTAGTCATTACAACTGATATGCAGTCTTCTAGTCAAAATAGTGAAAACAAATCGAGATCAAAGCTCATTGCACATAGTTTTAATATGACTGCTGCTTTGGATATTTATGGTTAGCTTCAAGTTTAACCAAATGTAAATCTTTGTAATCTTACATTACTTGGTAACTTTTCTTCGGATTAATATTTATCCAAGCCGACTGCTGGATTAAATGTCTTTCATACACTTTTTTTGATAAGTACAAAGGAAAATATCTAAATGAACATAACTATAAAAAGAAAAATCGAAATTAACATATTTCATACACTGCACAACTCTATGTTAATAAAACATTATTTGCTATCCAGTCCAAAACTCATATGGTTAGTAAACTTCAAAATATAAAAATCTATACTATTTAACATAATGATCATAACTTATATATTTTTTATTATTAAAAGGATAAGATTGCTTTTCATCTCTGATTATCTCTTTTGCCAATATGATAAACTTAAAAGATCATGTTGTCCATTGGTGGATTTGGCAAAATAGTGAACCAGCGGAAGATTAATGAGTGGTGTGACATTATCTTGGAATTACACGCAAAATGTGAACCTAACCTAAGTATAAATTCCTATACTTGCCTCTGTGACCAATTGAGTTGCTCTATTATCCATTTGGAGTAATGATCAGTATTCTAAACTAGATGTGGTGGGTAAAGTTTCTAATAGAGATGAAAAATGATGAGGCTTTTGGTGCAGGTGCGGTTTAACTAAAGGTTGAACTCAATTCAATGATTTGTGCCTGGTTGCTGCTGTGTGCTTTCGATGGCGGCATGTTCTTTTGTATTTTTTTGATAAGAAGAAATTTTATTAATAGAATCTACGCAAAGCCCGAGTACACAGCAAGTATGCTAGATATATATACCTAGTTAAGAAGAGGGCATGTTCTTTTGTTACCCCTTATTATACCCTCTAATATGATATTGAACTTCAATACAGCATTCCCATGCTCCAACATGTGAAGATTTTGTGAATCTAAAGAATAGACATACACCCACATAGTGTATTGGAGTCTATGTAACATAGGGTTTCATTTTCCCACTAGTCTTTGTCTTCTGATTGTTGCTTGTTGGAAAGGCCTTCAGGGCAACCCCCATTTTGCTGCTGTATGGAGAATGGTTCCTTTATATCTTTTTTTCTTTGATAAGTAAGAATGGTTCCTTTATATCTCATGTGGTGCATTTGGCTTGAAAGGAAAATCTGAGTTTTAATGATTGGGAGCGCTCTTTAGATGAGCTCAGAAGTTTTTTCTTTTCATAGCTTATTTCTTTGTGCTTCTGTTATTGTACTCAATGGATCTAGCTTTCATGACTTTCTCGTATGGCTCCTAACTTGTAACTAGGTGTTCTCTTTTGTATACTCCCTATGTAATTGGGCAATGCCTATTTACTTGATTCAGTAAACATTTTATTTTACTTATAAAAAAGGGTAGGAGGGGGCAACTAGAGATGGCTTCCCTACTTGAGGGTGGCCATAGTAGCATCCTACCCTCTGGAAACTGGATAGGTGGAGCCTAGACGGCGGGAAGTCATAGGCGGCTAAGACCAATAGTTAGATTACTACTTCACTAGATAATTCAATGAATCTTGAGGCGGCTAAGACCAATAGTCTTAAGATGAATCCATATTCAGATTCAAACCCAGGACCTAGTACATGCTGAACTACTTGGGAGTAACCCAAGGATCATTGAGCTACCACCCTTTGCGGTGCACTTTCCCACTAGCCAATTGTTTGATAAGATGACCATTTTTTCGAGAGATCATGCTCGTGATGATCTATAATTTGTATGAACTTTTTATTTTTTCAAACCCTTGCTATTTTTTTAACCAAAAATTAATATTCCCTTCTAGAAAGTTCTGGAATTGTACTTCATGGATATTTTTATCGTGTTTGATAAATCGGTTAAAGCATTTGCAATACACATTTTCTTTATAAAAGATGGTCTTAGCAATTCAGATTTTTCTTTATAAGCAATGGATACCTCATCTGCAATTTTCTGCGCATTCATTTATTTCATTTTGGATTAAATACTAAAATAGTCCCTGTGGTTTGGTTTTTGGACAGATTGACGCTTATATTCTAATTTGAAACTTCTTACTCCTTGTACTTTTCAGCTTTGATGATTTAGATCCTTCTGTTACTGAACTGTCAATACTCTGTTAAACACGCCGCATCATCCCTAATGATGGACTGACACCTATAAAAAATTAGTATATCATTGCAAGAAATAAAATTTAAAAACAAAATTTAAAAACTCATTTTAAGGGAAATAAAACTAAGCTTGGGTCACACCCAAGCGCAGCCTGAAGATGTTATTCCATCATTTGGAATGAAGAGGCATGTTTAACAGCGTATTGTTGGTTTAGTAACAGAAGGATCAAAATAATCAATGTTGAAAGTACAAGGAGTAGGAACTTCAAAATTAGAGGACGGACTAATTTGTCCAAAGCCAAAACAGATTAGAATTTAACCCTTTTAGGTTGATGGGAATCTAGTTCTGTATATTCTTTGCTAGATGGCTTTTCTTGTAATGGTTTTGTTTTCTTGATTATATGCTTAAGCTTGTTTGCTGATTGATACTAAAAGAGGGAGAGAGCGCTTAATATGATTTATTGTACATTTAGGTTCCAACTCATGCTACAACTGAGTCCCTTCCCGAGAGACCAGGGGAGCCAGATTGTCCTGTGAGTAGTTCATTAAACATTTTTCTTCACTCCCTTTTGTTTGTATTTATTGAGCATGTAAAGTCACTATTTCATTGCATGATTGGCGTTTTTCATATGTTTCAGTACTTTCTGAAAACTCAAAGATGTAAGTTTGGTTTAAGGTGCAAGTTTAATCATCCGAAAGATCAATTTGTGACTGTGGTAGGTGCTATTCCCCTGGAATTTTCTAGATATGGCTAGGTGTATTCATTTCTTTTTTTACCATGACATAAAAACTTTACTCTGGTTTCAGGGTGCTTCAGAAAATGACAGCACAGCCTTACCTGAGAGGCCATCTGAGCCCCTGTGTGCGGTTAGATATCTAATTCTTCTTATCTCCTTGAACATTATTTCGTTTATGTTGTTTATTGGTTTTCATGCTTGCTGTTTGAATCATAAAACAGTTCTACTTGAAGACTGGAAATTGTAAATTTGGTGCAACCTGCAAGTTCCATCACCCGAAAGATATTCAGATACAATTGACCGGACAACAGAATGGTAACGGTGAGCACACTGAAATAACGATTAGTACAGAGGGAGCAATTGGAGATGCAAAACTTTATAGTCCTCTTGCATACACCCCAGCATCAATATGTAACTCCAAGGGACTTCCTGTAAGACTGGTAATGCACATTTTAATATTTTTGGATTGTTGATTTCCTTCTATCCTGATTTATATGCATCTTTGGTCTAAATTAACGAATTTACATAATTACATTAATATCCATATAAATTTTGATCAAAATTTTCATTAATTGTTTTCCACTGATTATATTTCTGGATAGGTTTAATGCCATTCATCCGCCCTTCTCTTCCCCTTTGTGGGTTGCTATTGTTAACCTTGCTCTTTAGCCCATTCTATCTTGCCCAATATTAATGCCAAACCTATTTAAGAAGTTGGTTGACATGGGACAAATTTAGAGAATTTTTTTGTGTGCACTCTTGAAGGGCTTTAAATTGGAAGCTTATTGTTTTTAGGATTTTCCATGGTGAGAGAAAGACAATAGGGTTTGTGAAAATCGTTAAGTTTGGGAAAATAGCAAAAGGCCTTGTTTGGGATCTAAAATTTCCCAAAAAGATCATATTTATTTTTTTTAAAAATTTACCTTCATATCTTTTTCAACCTATAATTTGTTTTTCCTCTACGATGGAGTAGAAAAACCATAGAGCTCATAAAACAATTCATCAATGGTGGCAAAGTTTAAGGCTTGTTAACTTGGTAAAACACGAAAAGGGTTTCAGTACATTTCCCAACCGATCCGAGCCATGCATCTTCTTTTTGTGTGGCTAAAATAAGTTGATGAGTAGGTAGGATCTCACTCTAACTATTAGGGCAGGTTGGGTATGGGTGTTTAGCAAATAATGTAAATGGGCAATGAAGAGGCATATAGGCCTTATAGGACCGTAGGGCTGTAATCAATCTGAACTGAGTCGATCTTTTTAGGTTATCGAGTCAGCTGGCTTCAAATAACTTGAGTTCGAGTTCAAGCTCAAGCTGGGAGCTTGTCAAGCCGAGCTGAGCTCGAGTTGATCAAACATGAGCTTGAGTTGAGTTCAGTTTTTTTATTGATTTTTGTCTGTACTCTCTAACGAGCCTAAGCCGAGCCGAGTTGAGTTATTACTTGATTTTTGTTTGTACTGTTTTAAATATTTTTTGTTTATTTTTTAATGAATTGAATAATTAAAAATACCAAATTGCAAAAGAAAAAATGATTACATTTAATGAAATTTTTACAACTAATGTATAAACCTTATATTCAGTTATAAGATTATGACATTTTTTTGAATACATTTCTTATATGGTTCCTAATTGTTGTATATGAAACTTTTAAGTCCTACAAACTAACTATTATACATATTATAAAATAGCTACTATAATTAAACACTTAACTACTTAATTAACTAACCTATAATTATGGACTATATTCAATATATAGGAATAAATAACTAGGCATAAGTAACTGGGTTACATGCTACATATTTAATTATAAAGATTACTATACTTATAAAAAAAAAAAATTAGAAAGATTACTATACTTATATTATTACATTTAATTTATATGGAATCATATATATATATATAAGAATTTTAATATATAGAAATAAATTATACACATATATATTCAACATTTTATGGACGAGCTCTAATTGAGTCAAGTTAACGAGTTGAATCGGGCACAAACGAGTGGGCTTTAACGAGTTTTAACCAAGTCGAGTCTAGTTTAGTCGACTATGTGTCATTTACTAATCGAGTGGGTTTTATGAGGCGAGCTCAGTTTGAGTTATCTGAGCGAGTATCAGGCGAGTAATCATACGGACTGGTTCATTTACAGCCTTATAGGACCCAAACCATCTATGACTTGCCCTAATCTGCCTAACTCGTCTGTTTGCTCCCCTGCTTCCGCTTGTACTTTTTGGGGCTCTACTCCATTTTGTTTCATTGTCTTCTACTTATTGGGAATCTTGGCTCTGAAAACGCTGGGTCATAATGTTCTTTTTATTTTATTGGTTTAGTTGATTCATGATGTAGTAAAACCAGGGTTTTCCTTATTAATGCGTCTCTTGCTTCCAACAGGGTGAGCTGGATTGTCCATTCTATTTGAAAACTGGCAGGTGACTATTTGCCTATTTATGTCTTATTGGAATAAAAAATCAGTATAGAGTGACAGTGTTTAATTTTCTTAAATTAGTTGCAAGTATGGTGCCACTTGCCGGTACAACCATCCTGATCGGAATGGTATGTCTACAATGCTGAAATTTATTTACTCAGATTTCAAATGCATATATACTGTCATTTTATGTACTTTTTCTTTGGAGCTTTCATTGCTGAGATTTTTGTACAGCAATTAATCCACCTGCTGCCGTAGTAGGCCATCCCCTTGTAGCCTCCCCAGCAACCAATCTGAATATTGGTGTTGTTAATCCAGCTGCTTCTATCTATCAGACTATTGATCCCCGCCTGGCTCAGCCAACGGTAAATTGGAAATTGTTGCTATTGTATGTTTTTTCCTCTTTACTTTGGTTTGCTACATAAAAAAGGGTAAATTGGAAATTGTTTGCTATTGTATGTTTTTTCCTCTTTAATTTAATTTGGTTTGCATTTATTTCTGTTTCAGATACTCATCGATTGCATAATTTATAGGCCATATAATTTCCCTTCTTTTTGGCAAAATTAATTTAGGGTCCATAGAAGCCAATATACTACTTTTTAGGTATAAAAACTTCTTGATAATCCATTTAAAGATTTTTCTTTAGTGTATATTCCTGCATACTCTGCAAAAGTAAATAAACCTCATATGATCGCTAAGAAAAGAGGAACTTGACCCATTTTCACTGTGAGACCCTGGTTTTCAATTTGATCATGTCGAGATGCTAGTTTAGGTTCACCTTAAAATCTGAATCTTTCATTGGTCATTCTGTCAAAATATTGATGAGAAGTTGCTCACGTGGACTATGCTTAAATTTTGTCTTAAGAGAGATTAAAAAGTTGTAGCCTAGGGTGGTCAGTCCCTCCAACCCATGCACCCAGCACGGGCGCACCAATCCCATGTAGGTGGAGGGAGGATCCCCTCCCCCACCTTGCACCTCTAGTGTGGTGTCATGCTTTTTAATTTTTTTCTCTCTACACATCATACTCGACCAGTGCCCACGTAAAAAATTTGTGCTTATTGAGTCACTTGTCATATACACACACACATATATTTTAAGTAAAATAAAATTTTATTGAATCAAGTAAATAGGCATAGTCCAAGTATACATGAAGTATAGAAAAGAGAACACGAGTTACAAGTTAGGCGCTAGAAATGGATACAAGAAAGTAATGAAAACTAGCCCCGTTGAAAACAATAGCGGAAGCCCATAGAAATAATGTATGAAAAGGAATATCTAAGTTCTTCCAAAGAGCATTCCCAGTCTTTAAAACTTTGGCCATTCCTTTCATACCAAATGTACCACATTAGGCATAAAGGAATCATTTTCTAAATGGCAGTAGTTTGGAGGTTATCATGAAGCCCTCTCCAACAAGCAAGAAGATCGACCACCCTCCTAGGCATCACCTTTACAATTCCAATCCTGTTGAAAATTTCATCCCATAAAACCCTTGCCAGCTCACAATGTGGTAATAAATGATCCACAGATTCAACACTTTTTAACACCTGTAGCACCAATCCATAACAATGAGTCTATGCTTTCTCAGATTGTTCATGGCCAGAATTTTACCATGGGAAGTTGGTAAGGGCCTTGGTCTTGGTTGAATGCTCCCTCCAGGTCTAAGGTTTGAATTCTCTTGTATACAATTTCTAGGGGCTATCGAACTGAGGGAGTTTCCCTTTGAATTAGCCGAGGTGCACTTGTGGGAAACTCATGTTGGGGGCTTGTGCACCTCCGGGACTAGTCGAGATTTTGTTCTTGAACATCCAACGACAATAAAAAAGAAAAAGAATTTTACCATGGTAAGCAGTCCAACCAAAAAGCAGCCTTGGGAGGAACCTTACTTCTCCAAATGCACTTCAAAGGAAAATGATTATGGTTCCGACTTGACATAGCCTTGTACAAGGATTGGACCGCGAGCTTCTAGTTCCCAAATTGAAACCAAAGCATCTTGTCCACCTCTCACACTACCAACACTTGAAGTGCACAATCTGAAAAGTTCAACCAAGATCCGCAATTGATTCTACTCTCAAGCAAATAAAAAAAAACTCCCAATTCAGATAATCATAAGCCTTCTCCATATCCAAACTGCTTAAAATGCCTGGCGCTCCAGCTTTGATTCTACTCTCCAAACATCAATGGTGATGAGTAGTGAGTCTAGAATGTCTCCCCTTGACAGGCATTTTGGGCTCTTGAAATAATCTTCTCCATGACCATACTTATTTGGTTGGCAACGCCCCCCCCCCCCCCCCCCCCCCCCCCC
>QEOT01006539.1:167993-241821 GCA_003123785.1 Pterocarya stenoptera
GGGGGGGGGGGGGGGGGGGTGGTATAAGGGAATCCGCATGATCTACGGCAATCCCACGATTTATGATTTTGTAAATCAATTTGTAATCAATCTATTTTCCACCTTTTATTCATAGAAGTACATTCCTTAATTAGCTACAGCCTTGTATTATATTTAGATAAGTTGCAATGGAAAGACATTAAGCTTTCTTGCCAATTTATTTGTGTAAAGTCTTATATGGTATCAGAGGGTTCTTCTCTCACGAGAACAATAATTTAGTCCTAAACCATGTTGTCCAGTGTTCAATCTAATCCCAACTCAGTCTCAGAAGGCTCCAACCCTCCCTCAGACTTACCTCTGGTCACCATCCACATCTCCAGCCAACTTTTCTTTAAGCTTACTACATCAAATTACCCTTCCTGGCGTGCAACGTTCATCACCATTCTCTTTGGTTATGATCTGATGGGTTATTTGGATGGCACACTTCCGTGCCCTCCCACACCCACTGCGACTACTCCTGCCATTGCTGTGGCTCGCTATGCACACTGGTATTGACGAGACCAGTTGTTGAATGCGATTTTTTCTTTGGTTTCTGAAACCATAATGCCTCTCATCGCAATGACCACCACGAGTCGTGATGCTTGGCAGCATCTAGCCCGTCTATTTGCAAGCAAATCTCGGGCTCGAATTATGCAGCTAAAGGAGGATTTAACCCTTATCCAACGGGGTTCTCGCACGGTGTCTGAATTTCTTCATGCGGTCAAGGTGATCGCTGATGAACTCTCCCTCATTGATGCACCAGTTTCAGATGATGATTTGACGCTCTATGTGCTTAATGGCCTTGGTTTAGACTTCAGAGATATGGTTGCTCCCATTCGCACAGGAGGGACTGCTCTGTCTTTTGTTGAACTGCATGATTTACTCATTGGCCATGAACACTATATCAAACGCATGGATGGCAATGCTTCCGCTCTAGTTGTTATAGCCAACTCATCACAACGGAAGTCAAATGGTCGTTTCAAGAACAACAAACCTCGCTCCAAACAACAAATCTGGCTTCAAAAAGTCCCCTATTGTTTGCCAAATTTGTGATTAGTCGGGACACACTGCCAAAACATGTGCCAAACTTCAGTCCTGCCCAGCTGCAAACTGTGCTACTTCGATGGCTTCAACAAACGGCAAATGGCTTTTTGACTCTGCTACTTCTCATAACATCACATCTGACTTGGCCAATCTCTCCATTCATTCTGAGTATGAGGGCCAGGATGAGGTGGTTCTTGGGATGGTACAGGTTTGCACATTGCTCACATTGGGTCGACCACCATTTCCTTGCCTTCCCGATCTCTTACCTTAAAAGCAACCTTATATGTGCCTCTTATTCACAAAAATTTAATATCTGTTCATAAGTTCACCCATGATAATAATGTTGTCATTGAATTTCACCCTTTCTTTTATCTTGTGAAGGATAGGATGACGGAAGTAGTGCTCATGTGCGGCAAGTGTGAAGATGGTGTGTATCCTGTGGCCTTGTGTTCCATCTTGCCTCAGGTCAATCAAATTCGTTTACCTGGAACTCGTTTTTCCTTCTTTGAACTCATGCTTTACCCGTGTCCTCCTCTAAGTCTACATTGTCTTGCATTTCTTGTCAATGTAATAAGTCATAGAAACTACCTTTTAGTTCCACTTCTCTCATGAGCACCGTCCTTCTTGAATTTTTGTATGCCCATGTGTGGGGACCTTGGGGAGAGTGTTAGAGTCCATCATACTGCTATGGTTAAAGCCACCAAAAACCAAATCTATTAGAGCAAATAATTTGAATCACTAGTGTAGAAAATGAAACCTAGGCCATGTGGCTCGATCTTCAAGCTTGTGGTCAATGAGAGTTTGATTTTATTGGTGAAGACTAGTGGCCAAAATGAGCTGCTCATTGATCCTCGGGTCCCTATCTATTCATTTTGACACCTTTGTGATGCTTCAAGAGTGCTCAAGGGTGACTTGGGGATGACCCTCCTATTTGGTGCTTTATTGCTAAAGCGTGGTTGAGGTCGGTCATACTAATAGAGATATGAGGATTCTAGAGCATGGCTCAAGGGCAACCCTTGCTTGGTGAGGAATGAAGCCAAGGCATCGAGTATAGCTTGAAGGGGATCTTGTCCTGATAATTACGGAAGGTCTAGGATGCCTAAGCGAGGCTCAAGGGAAAATTTACCTTTGTGGTAATGAAGATCCAGCTCACTCGAGTGAAAGGTCGAGGGTGGTCGATTGTGGGGAAAATGGAGTGGAGATTCCTGAGTGAGGCTCATGGGCGATCCCATAGTTGATGCTTTGTGGATGATTTGATGAGCCCTATGGAGAAATCTACCAAAAACAATATTCGTCAATAATTTAAACCATAAGTATGACAGGAACAAAACATGGCCCATGCGTTTAATCTTCAAGCTTTTTGCCTGGTTGAGATTGATCGTAGTTTTCTTTCTCTCTTTTTTTTTCTCATTTTTTCTCCTCTTTTTTTGAGGCGTGACGTAGGTAATTTTTCGAAGCATGATGGAGGTCCAAGAAGCATCATGAAAACACCATGTGGAATCCAATTTATTGAGACATGTGAATGGAACATGCTGAGGGGCTCTTATAGCATGTGAAGATGAATGATTTTTTTTTTTTTTACAGCATCCAAAGATTATAATTCAGGACATCACAACATGTTTAGTGGAAATTTAAATCCTTCATGCAACTATTGTAAGATATTCAAGTGGCAAATAGCCCGTACACACAACTCGCCATTCGCAAAGATGTGTGCATATTTTTTTTATACGCCCACACATGGTGATTTGTTCATTGATCTTAGCACATTGCCCTCTATGCATGTGGCGATGTAAAGCCATCCACCATGCCAGTTGGTGAGTTTAAGACTCTTATAGAGATGAGCTAGCTATCAGGCTAGGCATAGTGGGCATAGGGCCTAGCACATGTGAGTGCTATGAAGGATCGCCCTTGCACATGGCTAGCAAACCATAGCAGTATGATGGACTAGAAACACAAATCCACAACTGTTGTGTAGGTCCTCAATCCCTCGTGGCGGGTGTAAGATGCCTATACATGCATGTTTCCATGTGAGGCAATGTGGACACTCGACTGAATTCATTGCCATTGATGGTGGTGGGCTGGCGTTAAACTAAGGTGTTCGCCTATAAGACATGCCTCGTTGTGAGGTGAGACAACCATGGTGGTGAGCTCTTTGTTGGGAGTAGAGTAACCAAGGGGTGCACTCCTTCCACGGTTGTACAAATTCATATGTTGTAGTTAGGCTAGATGTCCCAAATAGAGCTCGCCAGGGTGGGAAGCTCCTTTTTTAGGAGCATGGAGCTTGCCAAGTAGTGAGCAAGCTCCAAAGGTTCTCCTTGGGTTCGTCGAGACTGGCAAGCTTGGCCTTGCAAGACCACTATGGGTGGTGCCAAAGTTCATCAATGTGGGATGCTCCTACGTCGTGAGTTGAGATGTGTCAGTGTGGCAAGCAAGGACAGGGTGGCAAGCAAAAGCTTGTGTGTTCATCGCCAGCCAGTTGGATTCGGCGACCACTATCCACACCAGTAATGACCAGGCAAACAATGACATGGTGAGATCTTTCCCACCATCTTCTACATGCTTGGCGGCAAGGGATAGGTGGAAAAAATCCTTCTCGTCCTTGTTTGTGTCCTCAAACATGGTGGGGGTTGTGCCCACCGCTTAGGGCATGGTGGGTGGGCTGCACGCTTTCTCACCTGAATTTCTATGGTGGCAGGCTCTTTTGGCACAATGGGAAAGCTCCCATTGGAAAAAATGTCGAGCCCTGATTTCGTCTGGCAATAAGTTTTGTGCTTGTTGTAAGAAGGCATTCGAGCAAGGTGTCAACTTTTGCAGTCGTGTGAAGGAACCACACTTGTGTCTCAACAAGCTTGAGCATGTAAGGTAAGGTGAGGCACTCATGAGGTCAGGTTGGCCAGCTCATCGTCGCCGGTCGAGTCTAGTTGTGCCAATCGTGAGATCCATGCCTGCTGTGTCCCTTGCACCCCAATGATGAGCTGAATACTCGCCCACTTGTGCTACTGGGTTGGTGGGTTGCACACCCGCCAACTTTGACGTCCGTGCATATGTGGCGTGATGCACCTCCATGCATGGATTCCTTTCTTTTTTCATTCTTTTTTTTTTTCTCATCAGACGGTCTTAATGATATTAAAATTTAGACAAGAGACAGAGCAATAACATGGAGACTTATCTACTTGTATGGAAAGCTTTTTATAAATGTCTCATTTCTTCTATTCAGAGTCATGTTTTTTGCATTATGTCTTATCCCTCCCATTAATTCGTATTCTACTTATCTTATGTCACTTTCAATTTTTTACATATCAGCCCATCACTTTTGACTTTATCTCTTTGCACATTTTATTTTATGCATTTTTCCTTGGCATGATTCCTTCATTACTAATGAGGTTAGACGCTTGTCCATTTTATAGCGGACAATATTTTTCAATCAACCAGGTCCATGAGTTGAAACATGACAATCACTTGATGGATGAAAATTAAAGGTTCAATATCTCATTTATGTCAATAAGTGATGGGACATTGTGTCTAATTTACCAACTCTGAAATTCGTTCAAACCTACGTTACCTTCACACCCATATGCCATGTAAAGGGGTTTTCCCCTTATCGGCCCTTAAAACAAGCCCATGAGGGACCACTAGGGAAGTAAGTCAAGGAGCCCGGCCAAGCCCAATTGAGGCCAACAACCCTCCTCTGAAGGAGTCAGTGGGCCTCTGTAGAGTGCTTGGCCCAAGAGCAAAACCCACCTCTGAAGCAATCCACAGACAGAGAAAGCAGACGGTAGGGCTAGATGGGACTCGTTGCCTTGACACTATCCCGATGACACCCTGTCCTCTGGAACCTGCACAAGTAGGTAGTCGGGAAATATGAAAATCCTCGATCTTCTGACAGCAGACATGGAGAGGCTTAACAGGGAATGCCTGTAGGATAAAATCAGTCAGGAAGCCATGTCGCATTAATGACACCACTACTTGAACTTCATGCCGCATTAATGACGTCACCCCAGAAGCCACACTACATTAAAAGATTCTGACAAATGAACAGTGGAAATGACATAGGTTCCTCAAAGTCAGAGATGGGCTATCCCCACCCAAAACCTAGTATAAAAGTCTATCCCCAGGTATGAAGAACTCTCTCTGATCCCTCTAATCTTACGCACAAACTACTAAGGAAATATAGTGACTTTGGCATTGGAAGACTCCCCGGCCACTACCAAGGCCCCATATTCTTCGTGTTTGTTTAAGTGTGCAGGTCAAAACCCGAAGACTCGAGTTGTTGGAACCCAACCCAAAGGAGTGCGAAACACGACGTTAACATGCCATGCATGTCTCTTCGTCCTACCATGCACATTTTGTTATCACTAGCTAGTTGAATTTTGAAGTTGGAGACATTGCTTTTGAATTTCATGTGCAAATAAGTAGTAGATGACATCAATTGGGACATGTTTATTAAAGATATCTGGTATGACCTATCAGCCTCTACTTATTATGTGTTTTACACTTTACAACTAAATTTATTAAGATTTACACTTCACATTCTTAATTGCCAAGCATTATGACACATTATCTACTTTTACACCCTTAATCCGGGCATCAAAATCTGGTCACATGACCTATTTTAATCCATCTCAATAACAATAAACATATATTATTGTTATATTTCAACTTTTGATATCGAAGAAAATAATTTGTCAATTTTAATAATTTAGAGTGCTAAATATAAAACAAACTATAGTATGTGGGTGTTAGGGTGAACACGAAAAATACAGCAGAATCTTTTCTATTATTTTTTGTGCAAATTAAATTGGCAATCTAGTAAAAATAAACTCACAAGCAAGACATCAATAATATATATATATTTTTTTTAAGTCTGATTCTCTCCAATGCTAAGGAAAAAACCACGGGACCTAATCCAGTTAAAACTTTCACTATCAACAATAATGAAATTACATATTGTCTTCTTTAAAAAAAAAATCTAGAGGTTACCAATACATCAAGAATATCTATATTCCATCTGTATGAAATATCTATACACCATACAAATGGAAAACTACAAGAGTGACGAGAAAGATCTCACCAAGTGAGTATTTGCAGAAAATAGACAAAGAGGAATCTCAATGATCAGCACTAGTCTAAATGAAGTTGTAGCCATCAGGAACAACACACTAGAATTTCTTCATAATCGAACCATAGATGATCTCCCAAATCTCTGATGGAAGTGTGAGGAGAAGTCCTCGTACACATACACAGTGCACAACTTCCTCTCTTCTTTTATCTTCACTCTTTTTTCTATCACCATATATATACGACAAAATAAAAGAATTACAAAGATACCACCAGAGTGGCTTAGGAGGTTTCCCCTCACATTGAGGGAGGGACCCACCACATCAAATCTCCTTCCGACTATGTGAGGGGCTCCACCAAACCTTCTTTTACTCTACATACATCGAGTTTCTGCATAGGCAATGGTTTTGTTATCATATCTGACCCATTTTCATTAGTATGAATTTTCTCAATCTATAACAATTTCATCTCCAATACATTACAAATTCAATTATACCTCACATCAATAAGTTTGGATCTTGAATGGAATGTTGAGTTCTTGTTGAGATGGATAGCACTCTGATTGTCACAATAGAGAATATACTTCTCTTGTTTCTGGCCCAATTCTTCTAAGAACTTCTTCATCTATAGAAACTCTGTGCTAGCTTCAGTTATGACAATATATTTAGCCTATGTGGTAGACAAAATAACATATTTCTACAGTTTGAATTGCCATGACATAGCTCCCCCTAAATAAGTAATCGAGTACCCTAAAGTGGACTTTTTGGAATTAATGTCACCAGCCATATTTACATATGTAAACCCATCAAGCATAACCTTACCATTTCCAAAGCACAAACACACCCTGGAAGTACATCTGAGATACTTGAGAATCCATTTCACAACTGCCCAATGTTCTTTACCAAGATTAGAGAGGAATCGACTGACAACTCCAACAACATGAGCGATATTGGGTCTTGTGCACACTATGGCATACATTTTGCATTTCTTCTTTATCTTTCTCACGTGTAAGACTTTGCTTTAAACATAGCTTCAAATGACCTGCAAGTGGAGAACTCACTGATTTTGTCTTCATGTTGAACCTATCTAGTACCTTCTCGATATAACTCCCTTGAGATAGCCACAACTAGCCATTATTTTTATCATGAGAGATCTTCATACCAAGGATCTGTCTTGTGAGACCTGTCTTTCATGGCAAAAGACTTACTCAATTCTCTTTTTAATTTATTCATTTTTCCAAAATCATGACCAACTATCAACATATCATCCACATAAAGGATTCAAACTTCCTGTTTTACTGTCGAGGTGCCTGCTTGAGTTCATATAAACTCTTTTCCAGTTGACATTCAAGATGATCTTTGCCCTTTGTTGTGAATCCCTTTGATTGCTCCATATATACTTCCTCCTCCATGTGAAAGCAGTCTTCACATCAACCTGTTCTATTTCTAAGTTTATACTAACAACCAAGCCCAAGACAACTCTGATAGAAGACATTTTTACCATATGCATAAAAACTTCTTCAAAATAAACGCCTTTCTTCTGACTAAATCCCTTCACAGCCAAATGTGCATTGTACCTTGGTTGTGATTTGTTTGGCTCAATTTTAAATTTGAAAACCTATTTATTCTCTAATGCTCTTTTACCCTTTGGTAGTTCTACCAATTTATAAGTACGGTTCTCATGCAAGGATTTTATCTCTTCTTGCATGGCTCTCACCCACTCATTTTTCTGATCATGTTGCATAGCCTCTTGATAACATTTTGGCTCTCCTCCATATGAAAGTAAAATACTTAGTAGCAGAAAATTTGCTAGAAGGCTGACACTCTCTAGTAGATCTTCTTAACTGATTTTCTGCAGGTGGTTCTGAAAGTGGTTGCTCTATTTGTTATGGTCTCATATCATCAATTTCAGGTACACCACTTTCAACAGTATCAACTTGTTCTTCTAATACATCTCCCTCATGCTCATCATGCATCACAGAAGAAGGAAAGACTTAATCCATATCAACAAGTTTTTCATTAAAAGGACTCAAGCTTTTTACTCTGATTCACATCTTCAATGGTCTGATCTTAAAAAAAAAAAACATTTCTTCTCTGAATTTTCTTCTTAACTAGATCCTGTAATCTGTAATCAAATTCTTCATGTGCATAACCCAAGAAAATGCATTGCTTGGATTTGCTATCAAGCTTTGGACCTCTCATCTTTAGGAATATGAACTAAAGCCCTACAGCCAAACACCCTCATATGCTCGAGAGAAATATCTTGAATAGGGCGATTTAGGGAGAAATGGAATATAAAGAAGGGAAAGACCTATCATTCTAATTCACAAGGCACTCTTTTTGTGATGCACAACTAATTCTCTATCCTTGTCTCAAACCATTAAAATTCTAAATTGCATAATATTTACTAACATTACCTCTTCCAAATGATTTAAGTTTAGCTTAAATTATAGGATTTATCGACATTCAACATAAAAGTGGATGAAGTGACTAATTTGCTCTTGCTTTGAAAATCAGATATGTAAATAAATTATTCTTATTAATTTTTTTAACGAGAAAGAAAGGAGTAAAAAAGGGCCCTCATATTCAATCCTGTTGCCTTGTATGCATCACCATCCAAATTGGTAGGAAAAACATTCCCCTCATTAATAAATTAAAAAAACAATCTCCTTCACTCAATTTCCTCTTAATTATCATTTCTATGATATTTTCTTCTTTAATAACCTTGGATTTCGATTCCCTAGAATATTTATAACTGCCTGTCAATTTTTTAGACAACACTAAATGCATAATAAATATTGTGTCTATCTCCTTCTACTCCAGACTCTGGTCAACATCTCAAGGGGTCCCTATCCAATAAGCTCTTCAACAAACTGTCATGCTTTCTTACAACTGAAACATGTGAGAAAATGTTTTCTTAAACATTAAAAAACATAGTCTATATACCCGCCATTGTCTATTCTCAATGTATCAGCTGAATACAACTCAAAATGTGTTGAAGGGGTTGAATTTGCAGAAGGTGCTCTATGCCTGACTATAAAAAGGACCAGCTGCTTCTCTTACATGTACACACCCTGGTGGCTTTCAATCATAGTGAAAGTATATTAGTTTTGTGAGAAGATAGAAAATAATTTGCACTTAAAATTCAAAGCCGTCAACATATCTCTCTTTCACAAGGCCAACAAGAAAAGTCCTAAAAAAAATTGGAAACACAGGTCTATCAAAAAGTAACTTTCAGCTTCAGAGTGTACTTGGAAATACAAAGCTGTGATTCAAAGACCAACATCACCATCCTGAAGATAAATCTTCCAAGTTCCAAGCTATAACATCTACCTATGCTCAACAGCTGTACAGACGAAACCGACGGCTACCAAAAAGCTCTTTGAGTGAAAATGATACCATGTTAGCCACAAGGGAATCATCAATTTCCTTCCAAGTGCACGCCATTACCATTTCTATACACACCATTTACCGACCCGTTGGCCGACTTCATTGTGCCTCCGTTTTTGCACATTCTCACCATTGTGTGTCCATTACTCATCCCATTAGACACTGACCTTTTTACATGGCCGTTGTCGTGTAGGACAGTCTCCAAGCGCCCGCAGGCTGCTGCTATTAGTCCTGTAAACATAACCAAGAAATTATATCAGCCCATCAATCCGGATCCAAATTCATGAAGCCATTGGAATTCTAACCACAATTTGGGGAATAAGGTATACAATTTAGGGAATAACCACAATCTCTCTCTCTCTCTCTCTCTCTCTCTAAATCATTTCCTACCAATATGGTCAGTCCTGGCTATAATAAATAACAAGACATACCACCAGAGTAATCGCATAACTAAGAATATATTGCAGATATAGGTGTTCCCTAAAGTCCCCATCTAACCCCCACACCACCACCTATTGAATTTGACAAACCAATATGGAGGAATTACGTCTATCCATCTGTTGCTTTAGAAACCTCATCCAATATTTCAAATGCAACATATATACATAGAGACGCAAGTACAAATGTACAAAATATATATATATAAAATAATTTCTAAACTATTTGATTGATGAATAAACAAGCACTTTAGTAAATATCACAAGTGATATATCCAAAACTATGTGAAGCAACTTGAAGAAAGCTATAAACAAAATGCAGCCAAAATGTCAGGAAACGGCATTCCTCATTTAATCTTTTAATCCTTTACTGACAGCATCCGTATGGATAACTTGTGTACGATTATTAACCAATGCAAAACTCTCCCGTGATTGCAATAATTCATTAAGGGGAAGATCATGTTTGATGATCGGATTAAGGCATATGAACCCTAAACAAAGAATTCAGCCCACATTTGGTGAGCTACCATAAATTAAATGAGGAATTATAACTCTTTTCATTCTAGTAGATGTGCAGCTGCTTCAAATATCTCTTGTATTCCAGTATATAACGCCTCAGCCCACCCAAACGCGTAGGTTTGCTGCGAAAGGGCGATTCCCTCTTCTAACATAAACTCCTATTCTAGCAGCCTACTCTAGATAGAATTAAGACCACCTCATTTTCTCACACTGAATCAAATACACAAACACCATCAAATAGATGACACGGTCTGAAAAATTAATATAATAATCCAATTATAGCAGCTACAGGGCACTAGCATCATAGAGCTGTGTTAGGGTCTAATATCTGATCCCAGGTTGTTGAGATAAAACTGTCTGGACCACTTCGAAGTCAACTCTACTAAAATAATTAAACCCAGAAGGAAATATGTCTAGGATGCTTCCCTGGTCAACAAATTGCAAGAAAATAAATTTAGAAGTGTGATTGCAGAGTTAGGATCTATAAGAATAACTAGTTCTCGAAGTTAACATACCAGCATATATAATAGGTAGAATGACCTCCTTTTAATGGCAAATGGGGAAATAATCTATGGACTTGATGCATTATTAATCTACAAGTATGGACTCAAGAATTTATTAACGGTCAACAGCACAAAATCAATAAAACGGGTAATTTATACTTCTCTCATTAATCAGCAATTGATTCCAAGGGAAAAAATGCCACAGAAAGCAATAGGTTTTCAGAAGTACCTAAGAAAAGTGCAGAAGGTTTCCCTGGTCTTGACTTAAATTCAGGATGGAACTGAACACCCACAAAGAATGGATGACTAGGCAACTCAACAATCTGCATTCATTACATTAATAAAATGTTACCAATTACCAGAAAGCAAATAGTTGATGAACTTGAATAACTGAATATGCATTTGGTTCTAACCGAGGAAGTTAATATTTATAGAATACAGTATAACCTATCCCATTACAAATACTTGCCTCCATGCGCTGACCAGTTTCGTCTCTGCCAACAAATGATAGACCAGCATTTTCAAGGTGTGATATTATATTTGGATTGACCTGTACAACAGGAATAATTTCCAGTAACTAATCAATATGGTGCAGATCATCTTTTTACAATAAGGGCACAGATAGGCATGCATGGACTACGTGAGACAATGGACCCATTTACCTCGTATCTATGCCGATGTCGCTCATCTACAAAACTTACATTGCCATACCTATAAATAATATCAAATCATATTACCAGGTTAGCTGAACTGCACAGAGATGCGTAATGAGTATCCATTAAATGCAGTCATGACATCACATTTCACAAGGTATGAAGGGTAAGTGGTATATGTCTGCATGTAAGCTCAAGTTGGGCTGTAGTCCTTACAACTTTGCAGATGTGCAAGTAGTAACATTGAAGTAAGTCCTCCTTGATCCCAGGCGCATAGTACCTCCCATATGTGTTTTTGAACCCTATTAAGTAGAACAGAGACAAGGTTAACCAGATTAAACATTGATTACTCCACAAAGTTTCATAGTGAGTTTGTCAAAAATTTGTGCATGATAAAATACCTCGGGCATAAATATTACACAAGGATTTGTAGTTTCAGGATCAAACTCCGTGCTGTTGGCGTCATGCAAACCAAGAACAGATCGTGCAAACTCAATGACAGCAATTTGCATCCCCAGGCAAATCCCCAGGAATGGAACATTCTTCTCTCGAGCATACTTTGCCGCAAGAATTTTCCCTTGAACTCCTCTATCACCAAACCCTCCTGGAACTAGAACACCATCAGCACCCTGCAATGCAAGACTGTTTAGCAGATCAATGGGAAAATAATGCTCCATTAAATGAAGCACAACTAATAGACATTAAATAGAAATTATTTCAAGGCAATCAATTCTTAAAATTGTATCACACCTTTAAACAATCCCATGCTGCCTTATAAACATCAGGGGCCTGCAAGTGGTAGCAAATGGTAGTCAACTTGTAAGTTAATGTATATAATAAATAAATTGGTAAATTACACTGCCCTCACTTGATATTTCGCAAAATGACGACCAACCTTCCTGTTTCCATAACGACACTAAATTCTCCCTAATTAAATCTCTCTCGCAGTGGGAAATCCAGAGAGCGCAGATCTTTCTTGAAGGATAAACGAAGAGGGAATATAAAATCAGGATAAGATACATCAAATAAGGTCTCCCACGACTTCCATTGTCGCTGCAAATGTGCCATAGTTCCAAATAACTAAAACACCGGATCAATTTGTCATCTTCAACCAAGCTACCTCTACTTCCTATCTTCAATTTACTAGTACCCAATCAAAACACAGATACCACTGCTTATCAAAGAGGAAAAAAAAGCCCATATAACCACACAGGGAAACACTTATTTCATCCAAACTCCGTTTACTATTAGCACCATAATACATCAACAACCTTCACCACAAAACCATCGTCTTCCATCATGGTCACAAACCCTTCAATCTCAACAGAATATTGAGCTTATGGTAGATGGAGAATATCCACAAGAGATTACAGATAAAAGCTATGAAAATAGAAAAAAATGCTATGGTAGGTTACTTCCTTGACCGAGCACTTCCAGTTAATTAAATACAATATTTTAAGTTACCTATGCAAAATTATATGCTCAATGGATAAACGGAGTAAGAAAATAATGAGGACAATATGAAAAAGGGGATTTGAAATAAAGAAGACATGCAGTGGAGAGGGTTGTATTTGTTGAAAAGATAAAACAAACAGACGGGCAGTGAGACCAGCAGACTTCAAGCACGACCATCATCAGCCTTTCCCTCTCTCTCTCTCTCTCTCTCTCTCTCTCTCTCTCTCTCTCTCTCTCTCTTATTTTGTATTCAGAATGTTATTCCTTTTGGATTTGTATCCTCCCCAGCAGAAAGGGGGGGAGTGTAATTTATTCTAAATATATATTAGTAAAGCAAGTAAAAAGAAGTACCCACCTCTTCAGCAGCAACGTCTTCGAGTTCACTAGCTGCAACCCATTTTACAATAAGTTTCTGGTGGCAAGCAACAGATGCATGCAAAAGAGCCTAGCAAAAGAAGATAGATTATAGGACCTGATCTACTAAAACCTAAAAGCATCAATCTATTAACTTTAATAATGGTTTAAATAAACAAAAAAATTAAGCATGACATGCAGATAGCATGTGCCAATGGATATTTGTGATACCTATTCTGATAAGTGATAAGAGTAGGTAGTGTATGATATTCCACATTGATTGGGAAGTGGAAGTTCTCGCTCTTTATAATATTCCAATGGGGCTCCAATTATATCATTGACTAGTCATTTTGGAGTATAGGCCATGTAGTTTGGGCCTTCCATTAGGGCATTATAAATGGTATTAGAGCCTATCACAACCAGAAATGTGGGACTTGAGCCGTGCCACCTACGACAGATCGGCCCCGACGAGGACGTTGGGAATATAAGAGGGGGGGGGGAGATTGTGATGCGGGGGGAGATTGTAATGCCCCATTATGATAAATGATGAGGGTAGGTAGTGTATGGGATTCCCTATTGCTTGGGAAGGAGAAGTTTGACTATTTAGAATCTTCCAATGGGGCTCCAATTGTATTATCATTGACTAGTCATTTGAGCGTATAAGTCATGTAGCTTAGGCCTTCCATTGGGGGGGGGGGGGGGGGGGNTGGCCACTCACCATTTATGGGGCCATGAACATATCAGCATATCTCTAATCCATCCCTGGTTTATTAGTCACACTGCGGCGCACATATGTTTTTTTCTTTTCAAATTGTACAAGTACTTAATGCAAGTTGTAGGAAATGCATATACTATTGCTCTAAATCAATGAGTCATACAAGGTAATAAATGAAAAATCAAATAAATGTTGTAAGGCAGTTTAACGGCATATAAAAATAAGCAAGTTGGAATAAATCATTAAACATGTAGCACATGAATGTTACATCCAAAAAATATAATGATGATGATTAAAGTAAATTGGATTTGCATACCTACAAACAAAAAAATAACTTACCTTTAGAACAGAGAGGTAAGAATCTGAAAGGCCAGTGTATTTTCCAACCATGGCAATTGTAACCTGCAGCATAGATAACAGTTAAGAGCATTATTTTTGAAATTACACTAATAAATGAGTTTCAGAACATGTATCAGATGCCTTCGACCCACAGGATCATGTAACTTGTCAAAAACTTTTGTCCTTTCAGTCCATTCCTTCAACTCAGGCTCCCTAGCAACACTGCAAGTTATGGAAACGTTAAAGGAACACTAGAAAAGCAATGGCCACAGAAGCACAAATGTTGTTCATACAGTAAAAAGCTAGAAACGGAAAAGAACTGAGTTAGAAAGACAAACCCTAGAAGGTTCAGCCCCTTCAGGATTGCTTCATGTGCCTTCTGATCCTATTTATGATAGTGGGGAGAGATAAAGAGACATAAACAAACATTTTCAAGTCTTTCTTTGCATTAAGTATAAACATAAAGAGTTTCAAAATTGATAACAAAACTACTTTACCTTCAATAGCAATGGAATGTGCCATATGTTTGGAACATCATAGAGAGTGACAATGTTTTCTGCCTGTAATAACAAATGAGCTTTACTTAGAAATTGTACCCAATCATTTAGAGGAACATTAGTTCACACAGACACAAGCAGATGCGCGCACACACACACACACACATGCATATGGGTATGTATGTGATGGTACCGGGACATGGCAAAATTGAGCAAGTTTTCCCTTAACATTCTCCTCAAGTGCCTGTCAAAAACAAAATTAGAAACATGAGACTATTGTTGTCACATGAAGTTGAAAGAGAAATAAAGGAAGGGCAAGAAATAGACCTCTGTACTTCGACAAGCTAGAATATTCGGGGTCAAACCCAGTCCTCTAAGTCCCCGAACACTATGCTGGGTAGGTTTTGTTTTCTAAGTTCAAAAATTAAGCACGCTACTAATTAGAGCCATGGTGGTTTTTAGTATAAAAGACAACAAGAATAATAGGGCTATGCTTCATTGCTGTTCATCCTTATGCAATTTAGAACGACTATGCACCATGAAGACAAATGTAACATTGAATACCTGCTCACCAACAACATTGAGAACAGGGACTAGGCTGACGTGAATCAAGCAGAAATTACCAGGTCCTAATACAAGAAACACTTGGGTAAAACCAGTTCACATAATCTCAAGAAAACAAATTTAATTATAAGAATCTGTAAAATAAGATGCCACACTCATTGATCTTACCTACACGATAGGAAAATTGGCCAAGCGCTTCAATAAATGGCATAGATTCAATGTCTCCTGCATCAAGGAAAATTTATTTGAAGTTAAATAATAAAAGGATATAGGCGGTCTTAATCCACAAAAATATGTTAATGTACCTATAGTTCCACCCAATTCGATGACACAGACATCAGCTGGACCTTCTTGTCCATCCACAGGTACTTTTGCTACTCGCTCTATCCACTCTTGAATCGCATCCGTAATGTGTGGAACAACCTAGAGTAAAGCAAGGTAGAAACAAAATTCAGTAACCATATAATATTATGGAAAGCTTTTGAACAAGAAAAAGGTTGAACGTTGAAATACACCTGAACAGTCTTTCCAAGGTAATCTCCTCTTCTCTCCTTGTCAATTACATACTGTTATATATCAAGACAGAGAATTAAAGACTGAAACAGATCTATTCAGATCAGTAAACAAGATTACAGATAGATGGGGAAAGTCATTATACCTGATATATTTTTCCTGTTGTAATATTGTTGTCACGGGTTAACTTGATGTCTAAAAACCGTTCATAGTTTCCAAGGTCAAGGTCCACCTTCAAAGGAAAAGGCAAGTCATCTTTTGTTTCTATAACGTGAAAAGATCACACCCACCCTCTCAAGACATAGTGAGCAATACAAAAATCAACTCATGCCCTTTCCAGGACAAAATAGATGAACATGGAAACCCAAACAAACCAGTGAGATTGTGGTTAAAGGTAAGAGTCAGAATCCTCTTCAGCTTGCAGTTATAATTGTATTCTAGAATAGCTGATATTTCTTAAAGAAACGTTCTTTCCCACCTTATGTGAAATTAAATGAAGAGAGACAATCCATAAGGAAATTTACCTCGCCACCATCATCTAAGACAAATACTTCCCCGTGCTCAAAAGGAGACATTGTGCCTGCATCTGTGTTCAGGTAAGGATCTGCATGTATGGAATAAATTTAAATCAAAAGCAGAAGAATACAAATTTTGGTATCAGCATGTCCAAGACACGTTTCCCAAGATACCCCACTCAATTTTGGACTAACATTTGCAAGGACCCTTTTAACTCCAAGTAAAAGAGAGAGCCATATTACATGACCAACTTAAATATCTTATCTTTTTCAAGAAATTGGAATCCAAGATGGTAAATTTAAAATATGCACTAAAACTTTAAGGCCATGTTTGGATACAGAAACGGTTTCATCTCATCATTACAACTTTTCTAAATTCTGATACAAAATAAAATAAACAATTCAACTTTTTCAAATCCTAAAAAAATAATAATATTAAAAAATAATATTTCATTCAACTTTCATCTAAAAAAGCTCATCTGATCTCATCTCACTTTCCAAACGGAGCCTAACAGGCAAATGGGTACCATAAGTCTGAATGACTGATAAAAATTATACCTCTCTATCCCACGGCCAGAGACTATGGGAGGTTTGGATAGTGAGTTGAGTTGAGATGGGATTTGAAAGTTGAATAAAATATTGTTATAATATAGTTTTTTAATATTATTTTTATTTTGAAATTTGAAAAAATTGAATTGTTTATTATATTTTCTTTGTAAGTTTGGAACAGTTGTAATGATTAGATGAAATGAGATGAAATGAAATAGTTGAGACCAACTCTGAATTCAAGCAACCCCTAAAGAGTAATTATCCGGTCATATGTTGCGTATTTCAGCAACACTTAATTGATTAAAAAAATGACACCATGTCGTGTGAAAGGGTTTATCACTTCTCTTAGAAAATTACAATATTTGTTTCCGAAAACAGCAGCCATGCATAAGATGATAGACGCCCAAGATAATCCCCCAGACAGTCCACTAATCAACAACTTTATTAGTAATAAAATTAACACAAAAAAATTGTAAAAAAAAACCAAAAACCGCAATCTGTTCGGTTCTTAAATTTGACTCTTTAGAATATCAAAAGTTCCTTTAGAAAAAAAATATAAATCCAAATGCAACAATCTCTCCAAATGAGAAACCAATATATATATACACAGAGAGAGAGAGAGTTGGGGGTACTATGAAAAAAATACCAATCTTGATGGAAGTAACACGAAGTCCACAGGCTTTAAGGAGGAGTCCGATACTGCTTGCAGTGACCCCTTTGCCGAGACCGCTTACTACACCACCCGTCACCAATACATACTTCATTTTCGCTATTTTATTTCCTTCTATAAACACCCAAGTTCTGTTGAAACCAAACAACAACCCAACATCAAAATTACTTGCACACAGAGTCAAAGTACAATTCAAAAGACCGGCACCAGAAGCACCATTTTATGGTAACTCACAAAGACCAGGTTCCCCTTTGGTTCTGATAGTACCAATGAATAATCGTCACAATGTAAAAGCTAAAGTGGGATTTTATATTACCAAACAAGAGTAAAGAATGGAGAACGTTTGAACGGAGAGAAAAATGAGGCAACCTAACCTTGTTCACAGTGACGGTCTTTACAAAGCTATTGCCTTTTTTTTTTAGCCTTTACTTTTTCTTTCTGGGATTTGCGGTGCTAGTCTTTCCTGACTCTCTCGAAGTCGTCTAGACTTCGAACATAGAGAAAAAGTATCTATGCATGTCTTTGCTTTTCCCTTCAAATTAATAACAACGTATAGAGAGGAAAAACACAAAACCCGACCAAATGAATGAAAGAACGAATCAGAAACAGATTCGGCAAAAAGTGAATATTGGGTACTCAGAGATGCTCCTGTTTCTCCCAAGTTGTTAATGTACTAAGAACTACCACCCACCTTTGTGTTCACTTTCAGTTTCAGAGTGTCTCAGGCGGCGGGGCGTCTTCACTCTTTCCGCTATTCTTTAGTCCCTTTTCTCCCTCTATAAATAATAAAAATAATTGATTTTTCTCATTAAAAAAAACTAGAAAAGTAACTCGGAATTGAAACAAAACTGCCTCTCCTCCGTTGATTTTTATATTTATATTTTCTTTTTTCTTAAAGAAAATAATAAATTTTCAATAATATTCTCAAATATTCTGACATCTATCCTCTAGGGTTTCTTTTTTGATTCGCTTTTTCACTATCTCCTTTTTGCCACTACAAGCTGTGAAAAATCTGGGTCAGGGGGTCCAAAAGTTTTGAGCTACACATTTTTAATTTTTCTTTCTAAAAAATCATTTTTAATTTTTTAAAACTCTCGTCCATATCATTATTTCTTGAGAAATAATATTTATAATTTTAAGATTAGCAATTTCATTGCAATTTTTTAAAAAGTACATAAATTTAAAATTTTTATAAAAAAATTAGTTTTTTTATCTTTAAAAAGAAAAAAGAAGAATTAGTGCTTTAGAGTTAGAGCCATTAAGTCTTGTCTGAATAGTGAGATGAAATGAAATGATTTGTAAATAATAGTAAAATAATTTATAAATAATGGTGAAATCATTTAATTGAGATATTTTACAGAATTTTAAGAAATGATAAAGAAAATTTTAAATTAAAATATTATTAGAATATTATTAAAAAAATTGAATTATTTTTATGTTTTATTTGGAAGTCTAAAAATTTTATAATAATTAAATAATAATTAAATAAAAAAATATTTATATTTATAATATTAAGATATTAAAATAAAATGAGATAAGAGTATCAATTTTGCCATCACCGTGCCTATAAGTCATCGTTTCACACAAGAAATACGGGCTATTTTTAACCTTACGGAAGGAGTCAAAAGAGAACCAACGAAATACACGTGGCAGCCACCCAGTAAGCCCAAGAGCCAATCACTATCAGGGAATTAAAGCTATTATCCCCTCCCATGTGAGGCCCCGTTCTCACTAGTTTCTAACTCCGATTTCACTATTAATTAACATTATCGTTTGGTCACGTCAACGTTAATTTTTTTTATATTGATATATTTGAAATTATAGATTACGTCGTGCACTTATTTTTTTAAAAAAAATAATAAAAAAATTAAATTTATATAAAAAAAAATTAATTTTTTAATAATAAACTACATATTTTTTTTATAAAAAAATATACGTAAATCAATATTATTTCTAGCATTATTATTTTAATTAGTCCATACCACATTTTTTAATACCAAATCAAAACATGCTTAATTCATTAAATAAGATACTATGAGATTTTTCGACATTTAACATAAATAAACCAAAAATAAAACATATTTTTTATAACATATTTTATGAATAAAAATTATATTTATGAAAAGAAATAATTATAGTTTATCCATTTTTTTAGTTTCAATACGTGTCTATGTATTTTTCGTTTTTTTATTAATAAAATGGGTATAATTAATCTTTAAAATTCATTTTTTTTTGGTTATTCCAACATAAAACTAGCTAGTCTCGGTACAATGAATACCTATCCACCCTGATTACGTGAAATATATGGTTTGTTTAGTGTGTAAATTAAAAATTTTTTGTTAATGAAAAGTGTAATTTTTATTAAATATTCTAATATCTATTTAGTGGAATAAGTAATAGAATGGAGATATATATATATATTTATATATAATTATTGCATTTTCAGGCCATTTATGTGTACATGACAAATCCACTGGTCTCGTTTGGATTGAAAAATCATCTCAACTCATTTTATATTATTTCATCATTACAACTTTCTTAAATTTTCATACAAAATACAGTAAACATGAACAATTCAACTCTTTTAAATGTCAAAATAATAATATAATAATAGTATTAAAAAATAATATTATAATAATATTTTATTTAACTTTTAACTTTTATTTAAAACTATATTATCTCATCTATCTCACTGTCTAAACGAGGCTAAAACTTCTAAATATTAAATAATTTATGTCCATAGAGCTAATGTAGTTTGGATTGATTGCTGATAATATTGAATATTGAAGGCTCAAACGTCAATTCTCAGACCAGATTCCTAAGTGTAAACATTAGGTTGGAATCTGGAAAATAATGGATAAGAAGACTCCTCCAAAAGAATTCTCTATGAGAAACCTCAAAAGAAATCAATTTGTTAAAGTTAGGGCTTAGTCCAAAAGTATTTCCAGCTTGAAAGGTACGTCTGTGCAACTCTAATTTCTTTATCACGTTTAATTTGAGCGTCGTTTTCGTTCGCATGCATGCATCTAGCTAATAGCATCGCATGCATCTTTTCTATCCACACTACGTAAGCTGAGAACATGTGGGTGTCGAGAACCGGAAAGTGACCTCTGTCGTTAGCATGCAGTACGTACGACTGTCTTTATTGTGAGAAGGTTGTGCATGTCATGTCACTCTAATCATGCATTGAAAGAAAAGCCAGCTTGAAAGAATAATCAAAGAAATTAAAGTAACGATATGAGTTGTATAGAAGCAGTTATAAGTATATCATTCCAAATCTATTAAGGATTAGTTTGGATTTGGAATAAAAAATTTTGATTTTAAGTGAAAGTTTAAAATATTATTTTTTAATATTATTATTATTTTAAAATTTTAAAAAATTAAATTATTTATTATATTTTATATTATAATTTAAAAAATTTGTAATAATAAAATAAGATAAAAATTTTACGTTTTCAGTCCATTTGTCAAACCTATCCTAAAAGAACATGAATGGAATATGATCATGGGTTGTAGTATTATTGTACGTACGTAGTGAAACACGCTTCATTATATGGTTCATGCATATATGGTACCGATTGATCAGAGTCACGTGTTACGACATGAGGAGTTTCGTGTTTTACATGATGAGCTATAGGACCTCCACCGCATTGAGTTGTATCTCCTATTTTGTGATGGAGATCAAGGTCGTTAATGGCCTACGCACATGATACATGCTTCCTTTCTCTTTGCAAGTCATGATTTCAATTGGCTTGATTATCATGTGTTGCATGGGAGGAGTTCGTTTTCAAAATATTATTCGCTTGCCTTCCACGTTACAAAGACTTCTCCATTTTGAAATTTTTTAGGGACACGTTAATAGAGGTGAGAAGAACTCCCGCCCAGCTTCTCTTCTCCTTTTTTTCTTTTTCAGCTTTCGCCATGATTTGATCTCTTGCCGTTTTTTACACTCCATTTGTCGTTATTTTATGACTTTCCTATCGATTTCTAAATAGATCAGACAATGCACAAGAGGAACATGGCTATGAGTTCTCCATGTCCTAATTAAGCTAGGCCACCATGAAGATATCATCATGTCCGAGCTTTTCTAGGGTGGATCAACTTTTGGCGCCTTAATTACCATGATGATGAGTGAGAAGGATTATCTTGATGCCCTTAGGAATAAGTATCAAATCTAAGTTTTTGTATGGGATTTGTCCTAATTAAGTCTATCCAACTTTAAATTCTTTCTCATATTTCTGTTCACAAATGCTTAATATGATCATTATAAACACATGATAACCTCCTTTTCATAAAACGTCTCTAAGCTTATTAAAGATACATCTAACCTTACAAAAATCATTTACCATATCATATAATTAATTTAAATGCCAACCTCATTTGTGTTCAAACTTGACCTCAAAATAATTTCCTATCTTGTTGCACAAAACATAAGAATCATAACCCATCCGATCCATGCAATCATTATGCACAAATCATGAGAATCACAGCCCATCCATGCAATCATTAGTTTCGAAATTCAACAAAACCTTGAGCATGACAAAACCTAATTTATACAAAACCTAAGTATCAAAGAAATCTACTTTAAGATAATAGAGGATAAAGAAAAACTCTCTTGAAGAGTCATCGATAATTTTTAAAGACGGGCTAGTTTGGGCATAGAGGTATTTTCAGGTATTTTAAGATATTCTTATATCTTTCTTTCCTAAATATCATTTAAATGCAAAACACTTTTTAATTTCGAATATTTAAATTTTCTATCTAATCATTACTTAATCATTATCCAAACACAAAAACCTATATAACTTTTCTAAACTTCTAAACAAAATACAAAAACTAATACAAATTTTTTAAATTTCAAAACAAAAATAATATTAAAAAATTATATTCAAACAATTTGTTAATTTTATAATATTTTTATTCAATTTTTTCTCTTTGGTTTCCAAAACTCAACATAACATTTTAACTCAAACCATTTCCCTACTATCTACTAATTATTTCACAATTATTCACATATATATTCTAAGATATACTAAGTGTCCAAACGAGCTTGAACTCTTCCCTTCTTGGATGTCACTTCCTTTCGAGGCACATGCATGATGTGTGGGTGAATGCTAATCCAATTTGAGTTTTTGCTCAACAATCCTATTTTTGTCCAATTTGTAACACCCCACTTCCTTACCCTATTAGGTTAATTCTTAGGTTAAACCTAGATCTTAGAAGGATAGCTCATTTACTTTGTAAATGTTGGCTTTCATTAGGCAAGCATAAGTTCTTCTTTCTTCAAGCTTTGATTCAAAATTTTCCTTCTTTGATCATCCATTTCTAGCATTCATTAGCCATACTTCCATTTTCATTGGGCCTTAGTACATGTCATTTTGTGTGGTGACATGTCAAACCCTAAAACCATTTCATTTGACAACCATGTGTACTTGGTGTGCAATGGACCAAAATACCCTTAGCCAAATTATTTTCAAGGATAATTCTATCTTTAGTTCCATGAATTTTCTATGAAAAATTCCTTATAGTTGATTGCGAATTCAAAGAAATCCACCTCATGATCCTGAATCACCAGGGCCTCCTTGCCCTTAATACTATTGATGTTCAGCATCTTAATGGCATTATTTCTTCTATGAGAGTTAGCTACTCTATGGAAAACCTTAGTGTTTCGGTCCCCCTCTTTCAACCATAATGCACTTGACGTGCAAAGATTCTATTAAGTGAACATCTAAGCAAACTTTATGAATGAACTTAAGCAACATACCATGTTGTCACATGTCATAAATGTTGAGGTGCATGTGGAGACTGGTTTTTGGAGCTGAAAAAGGTGTTTGTTGAAAGTGTGCATGACAGTGGCTCGAGCAAAGCTCAACCTGAGAGTTCACTCGAGTCCTGCTCGATAGTGAGCTCGATCGAGACATAAACCCTAGTGTTTGCTCGACTCCCACTTGACACCCCTCTCGAGCTAATGTTGATTTGGTTGTTCACTCAAGACGCGCTTGACACGGTACTCAAGTGAAGAATGCAGATTTTGCCAATTAGGGTTTCTAGCATCGTTTGCTATATATTTGTCATATTTGACTTGTGTTGGATGACCTTTAGCATATTATGAGAGAGAACAATTGTCTAGTGAGTGCATAATGTGCGAGAGAGCAAAAAACCCTAGAGAGTGTGAGTTGAGATTAAGTGATTGTAACCTCTTTTGGTTAATAAGATTTCTGCAGCTCTGTGGACGTAGGAAATTTACCAAACCACGTATTTGTGCGTTGTGTGCCTAATTGTGATTGCTTTTAATTTATTTGCCATATTTTGTGTGTGTGTTTTGCACAATATTTTCACAACAACTGGTATCAAGAGCCAAGGTCGGATTTGAAGGAGAATGATGGTTGGAGATAGAGTGATTGCACCCAGGATCGAGAAGTTTGACGGCATTGATTTTGGGTACTGGAAGATGCAGATCGAGGATTATCTCTATGGGAAGAGGCTCCACCTTCCACTGTTGGGAAAGAAGCCGGAGAGCATGGCTGATGCTAAGTGGACCCTGCTAGATTGACAGATTCTGGAGCTTGTTTGGCTAACCTTGTCCAGAACAGTGGCACACAATGTTAGCAAGGAGAAAATCATGGTGGATTTAATGGTGACTTTATCAAGTATGTATGAAAAGCCATCTGTGAACAATAAAATGCACTTGATGAAGAAATTATTCAATCTAAAGATGTCGGAAGATGTGTCTGCAACCCAACACTTGAATGAATTCAATACGATCACAAATCAACTGCCTTCTGTAGAGATTGAGTTTGATGATGAGATTAGAGTGTTGATTCTGTTGGCATCATTGCCAAATAGTTAGGAGGCCATGAGGAGGGTTATTAGTAGTTTAGTGGGCAAGACAAAACTAAACTACGATGATATACATGACATGGTCCTTGTTGAAAAGGTATGTAGGAGAGACTCGAATGAGTCCTCGGGTTTAGGATCTGCCCTGAATGTTGACAATAGGGGCAGAGGACATGACAGGTCAAACTCCAGGAGCAACGAGAAGATCAAGATGAGATCTAGGCAGCAAATCACATACTAGAATTGTGGCAAGTTGGGCCATATAAGAAAAACTGCAGGAATCAAGAAAGTGCTCAGTATGATGCGGCAAATGTAGTGGCAGAAGAAATTCATGACGCCTTTGCAGTGCACAGTCTGATTGATAATTGGGTGTTGGATTCAGGGGCTTCATTCCATAGCACCTCACATCGATAAATCATGTAGAATTATGTTGTTGGTGATTTTGGGAAGATGTATGCTGCTGATGAAAAAATACTGGATGCAGTGGGAGTGGGTGATGTGCACATCACACTTTCAAATATGAGCGTGTGGACTTTACAGCAAATCAGATATTTTTCAAATTTGAAGAAAAACCTAATCTCTGTGGGACAGCTTGATGATAGCAATTTTACAGTAGCATTCTCATGAGAAGCATGGAAAATCACTAAGGGTGCGCTGGTTTTAGCGCATAGTAAGAGATCTAACTTATTGTATTTAACATCAGGTTCCAGTGATGTGCAAAAAAATACAAGAGTGCAAAAAGGCAGGCTCGATCGTGTTAAATATGTAAGGAAGCCAAAGGGAGTCAACTTTGTTGTTCCTCATGAAAGTCTAGGAAAGTTGGCTAAGATTGCCAAGAGCGGTTCAAGACTGAATACTCCTAGTGTAGTGGGAGTTATGAGTCACCCTGTGGATGTGTTGACTAAGGGCGATGTACGTGGAAGACTGAAGTTGGGCTTGACTTCAGTGAGTCTTCTGGCTTGAAGACGGAAGCTATGAGCTGCAGAGATAATAGGGCTTGGCTGGTAACAGTGGCTGGCATGTGGAGACCCAATCTCCAAGTGGGAGATTATTGGGGTGTATGTGGAGACTGGTTTTTGGAGCTGAAAAATTATTTTTTGAAAGTGTTCTCAACAATGCACTCGAGTGAAGTTAGCTCGACGTGCACTTGACAGTGGCTCAAGCGAAGCTCAACCCAAGTGTTTGCTCGAGTTCCACTCGGCAGTGAGCTCGAGCGAGATATAAACCCTAGTGTTCGCTAGAGTCCCATTTGACACCCTGCTTGAGCCAATGTTGATTTGGCTGTTCGCTCGAGGCATGCTTGACACGCCACTCGAGCGAAGAATGCAGGTTTTGTCAATTAGGGTTTCCAGTACCGTTTGCTATATATTTGTCATATTTGACTTGTGTTGGACGACCTTTAGCATATTGTGAGGGAGAACAATTATCTAGTGAGTGCATATTGTGTGAAATAGCAAAAAGGCCTAAATAGTGTAAGTTGAAGTTGAGTGATTGTAATCTCCACTAGTTAATAAGATTTTTACATTTCTGTGGATGTAGGTAATTTGTCGAATCGAGTATATTGTGCGTCTTGTGCTTGATTGTGATTGCTTTTACTTTATTTGTCATCGTTGGCGTGAGTGTTATGCATAACATTTCACAACAACAAAAACAAACCTAAAGAACATACTCTGTCTTTAATGCCTTTAGTAGCAAATTGACCAAAATTATATAAGCAGTTTGTATTAAGCTTCTCTAGGTAACAACTTTTCTCTAGTTTCCTTGGCTTGTAGGATTGTCATCAATGACAACTAATTAATTCATAATAAAAAAATGAGTAGAGTAATTTGTTTATAGATATATCATGCATTAAATAAGGTTATCAAATATTTATATCTTTGAGAAAACTATTTTTGAGAAAACTCTATAAAATCACAATATGAACATTGCACAAATGTCATAAAAAGCAATTTTCATTTGTACTTTTGCGTTTCAATACACATATATTTCTTCTGTGTGTTAGTGATTGTAAGAATCTCAATGAAATTCTCGTAGCCAACAAGTGGAGTTGCATATAAGATACCAATAGCACTAGGGGTGTAAGGTTTTTTGTTTTGGACCGAAAAAACCAACTAGTTTCGATTGGTCTGAATCGGACCTATTAAAGAACTGGTCGGTTTTGGTCCAAGAAAGTAAGAAAATTTGGTTTTCGGTCCAGTCTCGGGGTGGGTTTTTTTTTTTTTTCCAAAGTTTTGAAAATTGTATCGTAATTGCCAAAATGGCCAGTATTTACCATGCCAGAACAGTAACCGTTACGGGAGATGGTTGCATTTCATACTAGGTCAAATGTCAGCCTTTTCGAGTTGTTTCAGTCAATGCTAGCTGGTTTTCGGCATTTCAACTGGTATGTTGATTTTGGTTTGGTACCTTAAATAAGGGCTGGAAAATCTTGTAATTACAGTGAAAGGTGAGGGGCTTTTCCGTAAAAATTACATTTGATGTAAGGCTTTCTTTTTCCCTTTCATTTTTAAGGCTTTCTTTTTCCCTTTCATTTTTGTCGATGACAACAAACTAGCAGAGGAGAAATTTCTCCTTCAGTGCATCGGCCCTCTGCTCTATCCTCTGCCTATCACCACTGGTAGCTTGAGTCCCACATGGCCAGACCCTAGTCGATAATCACCCATCCCACCCCACGCCTTTCCTAGTTTCCCCTTCTTCTCCATTTCTCCCTAGCGTCGCCCATAGTCCAGACCGAAATCGAGGAAACCTCTCCATGCCGTTGTCGTTGCCTCCTTCAGCTCATGTCAGTCTTGCAACTTGCTCCTCCATCGCAGGTAGGCGCCCAAGTCCTAGACCCCACGTTCTTAGTGATATTGAAATAATGGGATTGCACCCAATTTGTTGACTTCATTTCCCTATTTGTTTCATTCTACTTTGAATACTAAAATTGAAACTAGCTATATAATTCCTTGATGATACATGGAATTCATTCGTATTAGCCTTGATTGGAAGATGCATATATGATATAACACAATTTAATTACTTTGGTGCAAGTATTTATTTTTTAGTTTTTGTAGAATAATTGACAATCATTGTACTGTAAAGTAAACAAACTTTTATATTTGTATGTGCATTTTGGTCATTCTATGCTTAAAGGCTTGAATCAAAAGGGCTAATTGAGGAGGTTTCTAAAATCTAAACAAAATTCACTTTATTTTGTGTAAGCTCATTGCTTTGTGTTTAGAACTTTAGGTCCTTAGGATAAAGAAGCTTTGTGTGCGGCTATTAGGCCGACTACATTACTTGGTCCATGCATGTTTTTCTTGTTATGTGTTGGTTATCTCAAGTTATTCTTGGTAAAGATTAAAGAATGTTTGAATTTATAATGTCAAAGTTGATTTCGAGGCTTTCAAGGAATTAGAAGTTTGAGGTTAAGTTTATGTGCCGATGTCAATGACACTAACTGCTCTAAACTATGAAGCCCTTTTTTTTGGCTCAAAACATCATGGTTGAATGAATAAGTTTAAAAAAAAAAAAAAAAGAGTTTTAATAACAATTCAATTAACGGTTTTAAAAAAAAAAAGTGTTGAATGAATAAGTGTTGTAAAGGAAGTGTTGAATGAATCATTATCTAGGAGTATAAAAATATGTAGTTGCCAATTAATGGGTGCTACATCTACGACACTTGCTCCTACGAGATCAGAAGATCTAGCATGGGCCCATGCACGCGTAGTGCCAAGGCAATAAATAATACTCAACGTGTCTATTGTATCAAAACAATTATAGGTGGCGGAATCATTCGGTTGAAGTATCATCTAGCTTGGATTCCAGGTAATGCAGAAGCATATAAAAATGTCCCTAATGACATAAAATGACAAATGAAGAGGCTGTTTAATGAAATGAAAAAAAGCAAAGAGAAGAAAAGAAAAATAAGCTCAGAGACTGGAGGCCCTGTAGATTTAACATTTGATGATATTGATGATAATATTGAAGGACACTATCAACATTCAAAAGGTAAGGGAAAGGAGAAAGAATGTGAAACTGGAAAGTCAGTTGGGGGTATTGAATAAATTTTTTGCTCCAAGAACAACTCTTGAGTCTCAACCTTCCATTAAGAGTGCTATGTGTTCGAAGGAGATGATTGACAAAGCAAAGATGGTTGTAGCACACTAGTGGTATGATGCTAATCTTCCTTTCAATGTAGCTCAATCCAAGTTTTATCAACCGGCTATAGATGTCATTGCTGCTATCGAGTCAAGATTCAAGGGTCATTCTTTACATGAGTTGAAAGAAAATTTGTTAAAAAATTCTTTGAATGAGGTTCAAAATTAGCTCCTAAATATTAAAAAGTTTTGGAATGAGAGTGGTTGTTCATTAATGGTAGATGGTTAGACAAACCAGAGGTAACAACTAATAATCAACTTTCTAGTTTATTGCCCAAGAGGTAAATTTTCTTGAAGTCTATTGATATATCAAGCCTTAGAAAAGATTCTAAAACGTTATTTAACATCTTTGATGAAGCCATTCAAGAAGTTGGAGTTGAGAATATTGTGCAGATTATAACAGACAATGATGCAAGTTATAAAGTTACAGGAAAAAAGTTATAGTAGAAGTATGGTTCTTTCTTTTGGTCCCCTTGTGCAGCTCATTGTATAGATTTGATGTTGGATAATTTTTCTAATATTAGGCCTTTTTCTATTATTTATGAAAGTATAAGAAAGGTAAGGAAGGTAACAAAATTCATCTATAACTATGCTTGGGTTTTGGCTTTGATGAGAAGAGACTTCACCAAAGGTTATGATTTATGTGGTCTTGTAATCACAATGTTTGCAACAAATTTTTTAAGTATCCAATGCTTACTTTTGTTTAAGAAAAAGCTTAGAAAAATGTTTACTTGTGATAAATGGATTGCATCAAGTTATTCTCAAAGCAACATAGGGAAGGGGATAGTCGAGATTGTTCTAGAAGATAAAGAGTTTTGGGTTTAATGTCAATTTATTGTGAAAATTAGTGAGCCTTTGGTTCAAGTTCTATGAGTTATTGATGGGAAAGAGAAGCTTGTAATTGGATACTTGTATGATGCAATGGAAAGAGCCAAAGAGAATATAAAAGTTGCTATAACAAAGTTATGTGCCATTCATCAAGATCATTGATGCTAGGTGGGATAAGCAGCTTCACAGTCCATTACATATGGCGGATTATTTTATTAACTCTGGAATTTACTATAACCCATGCTTTAAAAATAAAAATGATGTTTCAAGAGGCTTTATGATTTGTGTTATGAAGTTGGAACTTGATCCTGATAATCAAGACAATATCATTAAAGAACTTGAATCGTATAAGAATGCAGAAGGTGATTTTGGACATTCTGTAGCAATCTTCTAGGGTGAAAACATTAATCCAGATATTATTAATATCACTTGTTAAATAGTGTGAATTTGTATTTTAATTTTTGCCTTATTTAATTTTAATTAATAATTAATAATTTCACTTTTGCTATAGTTGCCTTGTGGACTAATTTTGGTCATGAGGTTTCAATGCTTCAAAAGTTTGTAGTTTGAGTGTTAAGTCAATGTTGTAGTGCAATTGGATGTAAAAGAAATTGGAGCACATTTGATTTTATTCATTTGAAAAAGAGGAATAGATTAGAGCATAAACGTTTGAATGATTTAGTATTTGTTTGTTATAACTTGCAATTGCGAAAGAGGTAATTTTTTCAATAATAATGTGGCACCTCCAACCACGCTTGGGAATGGATGGTGGCTATGCACTTAAGTACACTAGCAGTATGCGCAGCCAAAAATAAATAAAGGTTGGAAATTCTAAGCAACGCAAATAACAATTGCAAAGTACATGGTACCAACTAATAAAAAGCATTAACACTTTGTCCACGACCATAACATTTTAGTATAAGATAAAATATCCCAAGTATCAAGTATTAAAGTTTTGTCTCCCAAAACACTCGGGACCTTCTCAAAAATATTGTTTCTCAAAAGTTGAGGTCTAAAAACCATAAGTTCTTTTCACCAAAATAATACTAGGTTTCTTTTTCCTTCATTGTTAAAGTCCCATCAGGAGCCAAGCACCCTGAAACTCCACAAAAGGTGTCGTTCTCTTCCTCTTGGGCATAGGCGTCATCCTTTACGCCTGTAACAACTTCTACCATTCCGGTTTGAGGGATGGTAGTGTAAATTACTACAATAAGATTTCAAAAATTCTCAGCAAGTAATTACACAATATATAATAGTTAAAGCAAACATATAAGAGGTACACCATGAAATGCGTGCATGGACATGTACTTGACTTAAACAGAACTTGACATGTACATTTGACCATTTTCAAAATACTTGTATAGAGACTTTGACATTTTTAGAAAACCTTTCTTAACCTTTCTTTTCATGTTGATTCTTAATCAGAACTTTTCTTATAAGAACATATCATAAGATTTACATCGAGTGATCCTTATCATATGAGCTCTTATTCTTATTCATAGGGTGGACACAACATGGCTCTGCTCCTTGTACCGCGTGTTCCCACTAGTCATCGTACCATTAACGACTTGTAGGCAGGAATCACAAGCGAGACTCTACTACCATCCCTGCTTACCACCATCCCTACAGTTCGAGATACACAGAGAATCATAATAACTCAACCTTACTTCGTCGGATTACATGTCTTATGCACCCACTAGCATTAGGTGCTTCCACGCTCCAGCATTATTTGAAAAGAACTCATTCGAGGCTCGTTGACTATTCTTCGTTGATCAGGGGTTACCACTCCGTTCTTAACCACTCTTGAGTGGGCCGAGGAGTTCCACTAGAACAAGCCCCTATCCTAGCATTTGGGTCGTGATAAAATATTTGACTCTTTTCTTTTAAAAAGAACCACTTTCTTTGGAAAACATTTCTCCAAATGAGTGAGACATGGAACTTAAAAAATACATACTTATACTTGACATGTGATACATGTAATGCCATGCATGAAATAACCAAGCATAACATATTCAATTCATAACATGATTATATGGAACACACGAAACATCCAAACACATTCATGAAACCATGAGAACATGCTTAGGTTGAAACACATAGGGGTAAAAATCATGAAATTCATCACTTAAACATGTTCCAATCTTCAAGCATATAACATGGAAATCAAAGTTTAGTAAAACAAAGCATAAAATCATAACATTTGGCTAAGATTCGAATCATTCAAGACATGGTATGGTCGAAACATCATGATACATATTCATTATTCTTGAACATGTGAAAACCGAAACATATACAAGTATTTCATGGCATTTTCATCACAAATTTCAAACAGATAATTCCTTCCATAGATTGATACAAGATCATATTAACATAATCAAACAATCAATCAAGAAATAGCAAACAAAGCAAACATGGCAATGAAAAGATTTACACAATCATATACAAGTGTTAACCAAGAGTAGGTTGAGTATATACTTACAAAAATTCGCATACAGAAATATTAGCAAGCTGTAAATCTGAACATTCTATATTATAAAAGTAACTAACAACCTCATTTCGTGTTCTTGAGTGTATGTGTAGATTTATAGGGCAATACTTGTCTATATTCATTCGGCTTCTAGGGTTTTTGGGATAAAACTTCTTCATTTCACTCTTAAAGTAAAGCAAAACCCTAAAATAACCAAAGACACAAGTAGTGGCCAAAAAACATGGAGGATAAACTCTTCTCTCTACTCCGCTTCAAAGGTTTCTTAAGAACCTTAAATCATTTTCAAGAAATCCCAAGAAAGTGTGGGTGTTCTATCTTTCTCATTATCCAAATGAGATTTGAATCTCACTTTCGGGTTGAGCAAGTAATGTGTGTGTGAAACTTAGAAGGAAAAACCGGTTCTTACCTTGATTAGACTTAGTATGCCAAAATCTCCTCTTGATTGGTTGGAAAGAAAACACAAGAAAGTGAGGGAATCTTCAAGAGAATATGAGAGAGTTGAGTGGAGAGAGTGAGAGCATACAAAACCAAAATTGACAAAAAGGAAAGCCCTTGGGCGTGTGGTCTTCCTCCCCTTTTATAGAAAACTCCTCATTCCCTCATTAGTGGTTAAAATCCAATGCATGCAAGACAAGTGGAAAAGATTTCCTTCATCTTTTCTCTTTGGTTGAAAATACCTCTTGGGATTCTTCACTTAGATTGCATTGGGAATGTGCATTTTTGGGGTTGGCGTGTAGGGTTCCCTTCCCTTGGCCGAATTCCTATTCTCTTCCCTTTATGCTCTTTCTTTCCTCAAACAATTGGGTGTTTCTTTTAAGGGTAACATGGTAAAATTTCACATGACTCTTCCTTTTCCCAAACAAGTAACCTTTGACATGGATGACAAGTGGCATTAGACATGCGACATGGTTTAGCTGTCCACCTCCTACTTCTCTTCCCAAGATGATGCTTCATCTTCCAATGCCCCTTCCCTAGGTGACCTTTCTTGTTCTATTGGTCCAAATTAGCTTAGGTGACAAGTGGTAAAGGAACATAGTGTTTGGGAGTGTGCTAGCCGAATTCCTAAGGATATTCTTGTCCTCCTATACAAATGTCTCTTCACATATCCTTCTAGAAACTCTATGCATGTTTGACACTTGGCAAAATTTGACTTAATTTCGAAATTCCATAAGCCTCCTTTCGGTTTCCCATGCAAATTTTCTAAAAAGGTTCAATTTCACTTCCCTAAGCTTCCCTTTCCAAGATATCTTCCTTGGAACTCGAATTTGGGCAAGACAAAAGGTCCAAACATGTAGGAAATGATCTAGCTGAAAATCCCCTTAGTCTTCTCTAGGTTCCTTTTGTCCCTTAATTCATCTAGAAGGTTTCTTACATAGTGACAAGTGGCAACTTTTCTAGAGTAGGCGTGTAGGCCATTCCTTAGTATTTTCTTACACTTCTATTTCCCTTTTAACCCATTATCAAGTCTAGATTCACATTACATTACTTACATTCCACATGGCACTTATAACTAAAAATCTGGATCATAGACCTAAAGCCAATGGGCCTAGGTTTCTAAACAAGGCCAAATCTCACAATGGATTCTTGGGTTAGTCCTCTTTTGGGCTTAAACTATTACCTCAAAAATTCTAAGGCTTTCTAAAATAACTAGAGTTCCCAAAGAAGTCATGACTACTAAGTATAAAATATGTGAGCCATGCTTACGCAAAGTTTGGGTCATCACAACTAATGTTTTTCATTGTTGAAAAGTATGTAACATTTTCACTTATGTTTGATTTTTATTTTGACAAAAACATAAAAAAAAAAAGAAAAAAAGAAAAAGGAAGAGATGCTTTGGACCTAATCAACCTTGAAAACATTGACTTGATGGAGGAATGGGTGGGTGAAGAATCTGAGCTTATTGATGGAGAAGACTTGGATTGGGCAAATATTGAGTAGCCATTAGACTCACTAAATGTGGAAGACATTGATAATGTTGGCCTTAATGTTGATGATGATAGTGATGTTGACAAAAATATTTTGATTAATGTTTTGAATGTTGATCCTTATTGTCTTATTGATAAAGATCTCGATTCCCACGGTTGAGACCTCCACTATCTTAGTGACTACTACCCCCGATAACTCTATGTCATCCATGCTTGATGTCAACCGTGCTTGCCAGTCTACCTTCCAGTTGTCCTTTCAAGGGATTTGTTCGATGGTGAAGCTTTGGAAGTAGTTGCATTCTTCCCATACCCGTTGCAAATAAAGCTAGAGCCTTTCATTCTTTGCCACATACTTCTCTTCAACCTGGTTCACCACTATCTCAGAGTCCACCTTTACTTTCACATTTGTCGCACCCAAATCTCTCATGATGTGGAGGCTTGCCAGCAAGGCCTCATATTCTTCTTCTTTGTTGGCAGTCTTGAACTCAAGCCTTATGTAGTGGTAGTTCTCCTCGTCTTTGTCAGAAACTACATTTACCACCACACCCCTGCCTTTTTGGCATGAGGAGCCATCAATGTAGACATGCCATTGGTTGCCTTCTAGTGGGGCAAGTGCATTTTGGGGGGTCCAGTCATCTCAGAAATGACGTATGCCAAGACTTACCCCTTGATGTTTGTTCGAGAGATATAGTTGATGTAAAACTCGCTCAATTTGATTGACCAATTCACCAAGCACCCTGACATGTCCGAGCATTGTAGGTGCTTCTTTAGTGGTGCTTTCGTCACGACCTTTATCAGATGTGCTTGGAAGTAAGGCCTCTCAATCTGCGAGTAGCCACTACCAACACAATTGCCAATAGCTCCGTTGGTGAGTATCTCGGCTTCATTCCTCTTAGTGCTCTACTAGTGTAGTGAACAGACTTTTGTGCCTTGTCCTCCTCCAGGACCAATGCCACCAAGACGACGATAGTCATGACGGATAGGTAAAGGTACAAGGTTCCCCCAGTATAGTTTGGCTTAGAAAGGGTTTAGTGAGATATTTCTTGAGTCAAGGAAATGCCTCTTCGCAACGGTTATTCCACTTGTGAACTTTCTACAACTCTTGGAAGCATGGTGAACACTTGTCAGTCGATTGAGCACTACAATTCTCCCTGTGAGTCTTTGTACTTCATTGATGGTATGAGGGTATTTCATGTTGATTACAGCTTGAATCTTCTCCGGATCGGCTTCATTGCCTCTTTCTGAGACCATGAACTTGAGGAACTTTCCCAATCTTACCCTGAAAGCTCACTTTGTAAGGTTGCGCTTCATCCCTTACTTTCGGTGGACTACAAAAGCCTCTCACAAGTCATCGATATGCCCTTCGCGTTCCTGGTCGTTGACATATACTTCTACGTTGTGTCCAATTTTCTCATTGAACATCCAGTTCACCAGCCTTTGGTAGGTGGCCTTGGCTTTCTTGAGGCCGAAGGGCATCACGCGGTAGCAATACATGCCTTGGTTCATAATGAAGGCAGTCTTTTCTTCATCTTCAAGGCTCATCTGGATATGGTTATACTCGGAGTAGGCATTCATAAAGCTGAACATTTTGTGCTGAACCATTGAGTTGACGATCAAGTTGATGCATGGTAAAAGAAAACTGTCTTTTGAACATGCCTTGTTCAAGTCAGTAAAGTCGATGCACATCATCCACTTGCCGTTCAACTTTCATACTAGGACCATGTTGGAAAGCTATTTCGGCTAATGGACTTCCCGGATGAACCCTGTAGCGAGCAACCGGTCTACCTCTTCTGCTATGGCAACGTCTTTCTCTGTGTTGAAATTTTGCCTTTCTACCTAGATCTTCTTGGCATTGGGATGCACGCTTAAGCGGTGCTCGATCACGTTCCTGCCAACCTGGCATGTCTACATGACTCTAGGCGAATACATCTTGATGTTCAGCAAAGAACCATATTAACTGGGATCACTCTGGCCTAATTTTTTTAAAAAAATTCCCTTTTCCTTGTAAAAAGTTGTTTTTGGCTAAACGCTTTATTCTCTTTTATTTTGAAAAGTATATAGAATCTTTCGACCTGAGCTCTAATACCAACTGTAACACCCCGTTTTCCAATAAAGTCATTTTTAGAACTTTTGGGAAACCGATGTGCTTCTAACTTGACTTAATAATTTATCATCTTAACTAAGTGCCATATATGAAAGACTCCATAAATAAATAAGTCAATTTTTATTGAATACTTAAAATTCAAAAGAGAGTCTACAGAAGCACTTATTTAAAATAATAAGGTCTCATGTGGTTATCAAAATGACTTATTAAATTCCAAATCATAAAGCTAGCATAACATAAACTATTTAGGCCTCTATCTCACCTCCTTGGGCCAAGTCCTGTTCTATAGTTCCATCCTCATTAAAATTCTCACATGGGAAGGTTAAAACATAAGAATGTACAAAAATGAGTTGAATACACAATTAGGAGTGTAAGAAAAAACTGGTGAGGTCTGGATTGAACCGGTGGGTTTGGTTTGGTTCGGTCCGGAATCGATTTTATTTTTCTAAAACTCGGTCAAAATTGGTCCGGCTCCGATTTTTCTTTTTCCAAAACTGGACCGGACCGGTTCATATATATATTATAATTTTTTATATTGTATATAATTTTTGTATATAATATATAATTATATATAAAATAGTTTTGTATCATATGATAAATTACTAATTAATATAATATTAAATTTTAAAATCTTATATCACTATAGTCTATTGTATTAATAGTTATACTAATACTATATCACTATATATTATAATATACTAAAATATATCATTATATTATATATTATAATACACTATAGTCTATAATACAATTATAATATACTATAATATATTATCACTATAGTATTATATACTATAATATACTATTATATATATTATATAATATAGTATATAGTATATTAAAACCGAAAAACCGGAAGTACTGGTTTAGGAGGGTAACCGGTGCAAAATCGGTTCTTAAAAATGCAAAACCGGTGCATACCGGTTCGGTCCCAAATTTTGTCCAAAACGGACTGGTTACACCCTTATACACAATAAACAACACATTATACAATAAACATAATAATATAAGGTTTCTTGAAAAATATCCATACTCATAAATACATAACCATGAACTTATCTTTCCATCTCATAGGCTGGTATCCACTATTGACCTTCATGAGTTAGGGTTAGCGAATTTAAGTAGATTTTGATTTCGCTTGTGGCCGCAGATTGTAGAACCCATACATAATGAAGACACATTGGGCACAATACCAGCATGTACAACTTGACAATGCAATATGCCCATAACATAGGTCGTTACGTATCTTATTATTTATATTTCATCATAATCATACTTTTCATATCATATCATAGATTTCAAGTGAAATTGCGATTAATAATATCATAGATTTCAAATGAAATCGCATATTTTATAAAATGTCATGATACATATTTCTTCATGTAAAATTATAATTTTTCATAAATCTTTTGATTCATAACTCTTCACATAAAATTATGACTTTTCACAAAATATTTTAATGCATAACTCTCACATAAAATCATGGCTTTTCACAAAATATTTTAATACATAACTCTCACGTAAAATTATGACTTTTCATAAATATTTTAATGCATAATTCTTTACATAAAATCATGGATTTTCATAATTTTATCATGACTTGGGTACATAAAAGGACCTTTCAATGGAGGGCGTACATACATAATAATTTTATGATAGACATGCCATTTACCGAACATTTACCACAGCATTAATCCAATAGTTTCGGCATGAAATCGATCAGGTGAACTAGAATGAGAGAGAAAACGTGCGGGATGTTGGTGGAGTAGAGGTGCTTTGTGATATCCCTTTTTTATGTGATATCCTCTTTCAAGATATAACACCCATACCTATATTAATCCTATGTCTACTGTCATGATCATAGAAATTAATATAAATTCATTATGCTTTGTGGAATTGGTGAATGTAGGTCACAAATGTGTATATTTATTTATAAACTACACTGCCAAGGTTTGATGAATTCACAAACTAATATTGAACTTCAACTTTCGTTACTTCATTCTACATCTTAAGCATGCAATTCATGGCTAGTAAATTTTAAGAATGAAAATCGAAATTATCCAATTACAATTAATAAAGGGTATTCAATACAACCATACTCAAATCATAACTAATAAAATAATCTAATTATTCCTCAAACATAAATTAGAATTCAATATCCTTAATAACAATTCAACAACTAAAAATTAGAGAAAAAGAAAAAGAACTTTGTAATTGCAGAAATTGTGAGTTTCGTTTTTCCTCTTGGAAATACAACTCTTCTTTCAATCCTCCTCTCTCAATTTTGTGCAGTGATATGCTTATATAGGATAGAGAAGAAATCCTAATGTTTTCTTGATTCCCCCTAAACAAATCGCCTAATTTTTAGGACTTGTCTTGGAAGCCGCGTACGTGCTTCAGGGGTCTGAATTTTGAAATCCTTTTAATTTACAAAGTTGTAGTCATTTAAGATATATTTCCAACTCATCAAGAATCACATTAATCAGATATATGAGTAGGAAGTAATGATCAAAAGAGTAAAGTATGTCTAGGCTGTCTCCTAGTACATTTTGGATTTGGATTTCTTATGGATTTCTTCTATGATTTCTTTTCTTGATCCAAATTAATCTCAAACCTTCTGGAACTTTTTCTTTTTAGAATTCTCCTTCCATATTTGTAGGCCATCAATTCCATTCAAAATCGATTCTCTTTTCAAATTTTAAAACAAAAGATTTATCCCATATCTGCTACAGAAAATCCAAAATTCTTGATTGACCAACTTTCAGCTAGATTTAGAGCATAAAAAAGACACATTTTTTAGTTGAGTCCTTCATTAAAGTTTTATATTTTGTTCTCAGATTTCAAACACATCTGAGCTTGCTTTATTCTAACGTCTAAAACTCTAGATACAGGTTGAAAATCGAAACATGGTCTGGATTGTAGTAAACTTCAGGACAGATTCAGACTTCTCTGTTTCTACTAAATTTTGAACTTCAAAACGACAACTTTCCATCAAGCCAAACAAAACCTGAAACCGAGGTTTGTAGCTCCCGTTAGAATCCAAAAACAGAACCGTATTCTGGTTTCACTAGACCAGACCAACCATAATTTGCTCTCTAAGCCTAGCCCGATTTTTGACTCTTCACATCATCTCAATTTGAACCTAATTCAATAATTAAACACCTAAAAAATATCAAGAATTTTTAAGAATTAAATAAATGTAAAAGACACCTAAAATTATAGAAAAACGAGTTAAGAAACATACAAAACACTCTGAATCAAAACAGTTTGAACTAAGAAAATGTGTGAAATAAATTCCTACATCAAATATCCCCAAACTTGAATGTTGTCTCATCCTCAAGCAAAAGGAAAACCATAAAAACAAAGGACAATAACCATAATTAGGCTCAATTCATCACACCCAAAGGACCTATCATGCAAATTTCAAATCTTCAACTTAGTACATAAACAATAGCAAAGAAAGAAAAACTAAGCATACTCACTTTCTCTAGTTCAAATACCCATGCATAATTCCAAACTCAATCATATTTATCATGAAACCAACTCAATTGAATCATATAACAACTCAACCTCCAATCACCCATTCTCACTAATACAAACAAGGTAGCAAACTAGAGAGATATATATTATTTTATTTTTCACTACTTTTTTTTTTCAATAATATTTATTCTTTGTCTTTAAGTTGTGACACGCTTTTTACAAGCATTTGTGATCGATGTACCTAGTTACTTAACAAGTCACACATTTAAAGTGCTTTTGTATACTCATATTTTGAGTTGCTGTTTGACGTAAAAGTAAACATTGGTAATGAATACCCTTAGTTACTAAACAACTCAGAACATTGGAGTAGATAGAACTTCATACACATTTATTTATTCAACTATCTAATCATTATCACTCTATATACTTAAATCTTGTTTAGGACTAGATCAAAGGGGATAATCACAAGAAAAACATCATACTCATATTTTATGCATAGTCACACAACTCACACAACTTGGCAAGGAAAGGTGTACTTCAATAATCCTAAAGAAAACAAGTATGCTTAATCTTTCTTTGTAAGATATCGTTTATCCTAAATAAAAAATGCAATGCTTAAAACAATAAAGAACCCAAAAGTGTAATGTTGATCCTAAATAAGTCTCAAACAAGTGGAAATGTAGGTTCATTTCTCCTAATCTTTCACATAAAAATCTGGTTTGGAGGACATGGATACAATCACCAATTAATTTGCATGAATGTGAACAAACCAGAATTTCGAAGAAAAGAATTTTCTTTCTCAAAGAAGCATAGTGAGCAACATCATTTAGCATAATCAAATATCCACTCCCCCAAGCTTAATTTTCACATTGTCCTCAATGTGAAAAGGAAGAAAAATGGAAGACTAATACTCCTCTTTTTAGCAAGGCTAATCACAACGAATCTTCGATTGAATAGAACACGAACTGGCTTCTTGCTTTATTTTTCCGAACCTACAGAAAGGGGGTACAACCATCTTTATTCCAAAAAATAAATAAATATATAAATAAATAAATAAATAAATAAAAACAACAACTAAAACAAAAGAAGCGTTTGTTTGTAGCCATTAGCTTGACTTCTGCACCATCAACCATAGGTAGGATTCTTCAAGGAGTAAGTAACTCATTTAGGAACCACATTACTAGCAGATAAGGATTCAAATGCTTCCCATTAACTTTGAATGCACAAGTGACCTCGCTATGCACCTTAACAATGCCATATGGATACAGTTTTGTTACCTTGAATGAGCCAGACCACCTAGACCAAAGCTTGCTTGGGAATAGCTTAAGTCTTGAGTTGAAGAGTAACACCTGGTGCCCAGTTTTGAAGTTTTTAATTAGAAGATGCTTGTCATGCCAATGCTTGGTCTTTTCCTTATAAATCTGAGCATTTTCATAAGCATCCAACCTAAACTCCAACTCACTCAACTATAACAGTCTCTTTTCTCTCGCAAATTTCAAGTCTATGTTCAACTCCTTAATTGCCCAATAGGCTCTATGTTCCAATTCAACTGGTAAGTGACAACACTTTCCATAGACAAGTCTGTAAGGAGACATACTCAAAGGTGTCTTGAAAGATGTCCTATAGGCCCAAAGTGCATCATCTAACTTATTCACCCAATCCTTCCTTGAATTGTTCACAGTTTTTTCCAGAATTTGCTTCAATTCCCTATTTGTAAGTCCCACTTGTCCATTTGTTTGAGGATGATAGGCAAGTACCACCTAATGAGTAACCCCATATTTCTTCTACAAAGCCTCAAATGACCGATTACAAAAATGGGAGCCTTCATCACTAATAATGGCTCTCGTTACACCAAATCTTGAAAAAATAGTTCTCTTTACAAATCTCATCACCACCCGAGAGTCATTAGTCTGAGTTGTAGTAGTTTCAACCCATTTAGACACATAATCCACTGCTTCCAGGATGTACTGATTGTTGAAGGAAGAATGAAATAGGCCCATGAAATCAATTCTCCACAAATCAAACAGTTCAGCCTCTAAGATATTGGTCAAGGGCATCTCATTCTTTTAAAAAATATTGTCAACCCTTTGACATCTATCACATATGCTCACATACTATCTAGCATCTTGATACATGGTCAGCCAGTAAAAACTAGACTGCCATACCTTTGCAACTGTCTTGGAGGTATTGAAATGTCCACCACACTCCAAAGAATGACAATGGTCAAGAATATCCTACATTTCATCCTGGGGACACATCTTCTAATCATCCCATCTGCACAGTGTTTATAGATTAGTGGTTCTTCCCAAAAATAATGCTTCACATCCAACAAAAACTTTTTCTTCTGATGATAGCCCAAATAAGGGGGAACAATGCCACTCACCAAATAGTTCACCAAATCAGCATAGCAGGGGATGCCTGGAACTTCCAAAAACTACTCATCTGGAAAGCTTTCATTAATGGGCACTTCATCTGCTCTTGATTGTCCTCTAATCTAGACAAGTGATCTGCCACCACATTTTTCATTCCTCTCTTGTCTCGAATCTTAAGATCAAATTCTTGAAGCAACAACACCCACTGAATCAAGCGCGGTTTGGCATCTTTCTTTTTCAACAAATACTTAATTATTGAATGGTCTGTATATATGATCACCTTGGAACCTACAAGATAAGATTGAAATTTGTCAAAAACAAACACAACAATAAGCAATTCTTTTTCAGTAGTGCGTAATTCAACTGTGCATTATTTGAAATTCTACCAGCATAATATATGACATGCAACTTCCTGTCTTTTCTCTGGCCGAGACCAGCACCCAAAGCGAAATCACTAGTATCACACATTAGCTTAAAAGGCAAACTCCAATCTAGGGCTACCATAATTGGTGCTGACACCAACTCTTGCTTCAACCTGTTAAAAGACAAGAAGTTGCACCAACTCTTGCTTCAAAATCAAATACAACATCCTTATTCAACAGATTACAAAGAGGTTTAGAAATTTTAGAAAAATCCTTAATAAAACGCTGATAAAATCCTGTATGACCAAGGAAACTTCTAACTCCCTTAACATTGGTAGGTGATTGGCAATTTTTCAATAATTTCTATCTTTGCTCGGTCCACCTCAATACCTCTTGCTGAAATTTTGTAGCCTAAAACAATACCTTCATGCACCATAAAATGACATTTCTCCCAATTCAAGACTAACTTAGTTTCCTCACAACACTGCAAAACTCGAGACAAGTTATCTAAACAACTATTAAAAGAAGATCTAAAAACAAAAAAATTATCCATAAAAACCTCCATGATCTTTTCAACAAAATCAGAGAAAATAGCCATCATGCAATGTTGGAATGTAGCAGGTGCATGCATTATACAAACCAAAAGGTATCCTACGAAATGCAAAAGTACCATAAGGATAAGTGAATGTAGTCTTTTCTTGGTCTTCCGGGGATATAGGAATCTAGTTATACCCTGAATAACCATCTAGAAAACAGTAATGTGCATACCCAACAAGTCTCTCAAGCACTTGATCAAGAAAAGGTAAAGGAAATTGATCCTTACGGGTAACACTATTAAGTTTCCTATAATCTATGTAGACTCTCCACCCAGTTATTGTCCTAGTGGGAATTAATTCATTATTTTCATTATGCACCACAGTCATTCCACCCTTTTTAGGTACTAGCTGCACAGGACTAATCCATGAACTATTAGATATAGGATAAATAATCCCTACATCCAACCATTTAAGAACTTCATCCATAACTACTTCTTTCATGTTAGGATTTAATCGTCTCTGATTTTCAACAACAAGTTTATGGTTATCCTCCATTAAAATTCTATGCATACACAATGAAGGGCTAATTCCTCTAAGGTATGATATAGTCCATCCTATGGCTTTTTTTCTCAATCTCAAAATACGCATCAATTTGTCAAGTTGATCATTAGACAAAGAAGCACTCACAATCACAGGTAAAATATTATTCTCACCTAAAAAGGCATACCTGAGATGTGAGGTGTGACACCCCTAACCTTCGCTTGGGATGGAGCAGAGACTTGGAGTGTCGAGACATGCAACACAAGGCTACATACCCCCATACATGATAGTTAATATGCAATGCATTCTAGTATACAACTAGCAGCATACAATAATCACAACAAAAATAAAGGTGAAAGAATAACTTATGCCAAAATAGCTAAAAACATCTCAATTTCATTAGTAAACATTAAGTTCAAAATACCAATGTAGCATAGACTTAGTACAACTAAGAGTTAAAGTCAAATCATTCTCTTCATGTGATCTAAAGCATAAAAGACTTGGGCTATAAACATCAAGATTAAATTTAATCTCCTCTCAAGGTCTGACTCCTCCTCAATTAGTCAGATCCAATGCTCCATCTAGCTCGATTTCCTCAAGACCTAGCATAATTTCTATTATTCCAAGTGGTTCTACAAAGGGTGAGATTTACTCAAAATTCCAGTAAGTTAAATAACCAACGTGCACAATGATAAATTGAGCATGAAGAATGATAAATATGTAATATCTGAAATGCAGAAAGAAAATCAATATGCATGACTCCCATCTAGATTTCTTAACATTTTAGAAAAATGGAGACATAGGCTTTCATTCAGTAAATATTTTTGCTATCATTTTTGAAAACATAACTTCATCATAAACTTTCATCATTATTAGCAACTCATAATTAATATCATAATGTGTGGTAACGTCATAATTTTCCATATGCACTGTGAGTACTTGCCGGTGACCATAGTACAACTCATGTTAAAACTACTTCATCTATAAACTCGTTCTCAATGTATTGGTAAATATAACATAACATCATAACATGTACACTCACTAGCATTATGTGTCATAACATACTGACTTCTCTTCGGTGTTCTTTAAAAGGAACTCATTCAAAGCCTATTGACTATTTTTCGTCAACGCAGGGGTTATACTCCATTCTTAAACACTCGAGAGTGGACAGAGGAGTTTTACTAGGATAATTTCTCATCCTAGTCTTTGGTATTGTGACAAAAATTATTATCATGTTATACTTGAAAAATATTTTTCATGACATGTGCATATGTGATAAAATTTCATGTAAAAATGAAATTTATAGATGTAATATGCAAAATTGGTGAAAAACATCACATATCATGTAAGTATGCACTCAATGTATCAAATAAAATGATATTTTATGCTCAAAATAATAATTCAAATATGAATGAAACATTTATCAATAATTCATAAATAATCTATCAAGTTAAGATTAATACTTCTATGGTTGAGATTCAAAATCAAAGATTTCAAAAATGAGTATTTACAAAACTACCCCCTAGACTCTCAAAAATCATTGTTATGGCCCTAAATGTTCACTAATTGTAAACGAAGTCCAAATTTAACCAAAATTCATAGATTTCATATTTTTGGCATTTTAAAACCATCTATACCCTTTTATTCTAAAAAATAAAAGTGAAACTTGCCAAAATAGTCACAACCCGTGGCATGCACTCTAATTGATGCCTAAGTGTGTTTTCAACTATTGATCTATATGATTACATGCAAAAGAGATTTTATTTAATCACAAATGATAACTAACATCTTTAATGATATAATTAAGGCTAAATCTTGGATAATCAAGTTCATCCCAATACTTAATCATGGTTAAGATATCCTTAATCTCCAATTTATTCAAAACCGATTCATACTTGATGATTAAAATAAGATAGATTTAAGACCTATCATCACATGCTTTTAATCACAAATAAAACATTCCATAATCATTCTAAGACAATAATAAATTATATCAAATCATGCTTAAGACAGGTCATAGCTAAATTTTCACTTAAAATCATTTAATCATTCAAACCTCGCCTTAATAACCTGATTTTGAATTAAGCATGATAACCTTCTTAAAACTCAACCAAATTTCGTACAAATACTTAGAAACAAAGCTTGACATGCTAACTAAGATCAAGAGTAAGAAAAATTACAAATTTCGTGGCCTTCAAAGCACTCAAGATAGCCTTGCTCAAGAACTTACCAAAATTCTCTCAGTTTCACTCTTTTGATCTCTAAAGGGGAGAAGTGCTCTCAAGACTCAAGAGGAAGCTTGGAGCTGAGGTGTGGAGAAAATGAGGAAATGAGGTAGGTATTTATAGGGTTCAAGTGGGGAGGGGGACGTTGGTTTTGACTCCAAGGAAGTGAATGTGAGTGGTGGAGGTGGGAGGTGGTATGCTGATTGCATTTTCCAAATTTCAATCCATCATTTTGTGTCATCTTATGCAGACCAAAACATTACCCTAAACCACAATGATTTCACTTCTACAATTGCTACATTGCTCCTATGGGGGCTGGTCAAGTCGTGGTGCAGAAGAAAATAAAGAACAACACAAAATTATCATACACAAGCCAATGGGTTCAATGTTGGTATCCTTAGGTAGATTTAAGTTTTGTGCTTTCTTTGGATGGGAAAACTGAGTCAAATGGCCATGATGACCATGAGGACCTCTTGAGAATTGGATGGTGTTGGATGTGGCATGGGGTGGTAGCTTAACCATGGCAGATGGGCTGTTGAAACTCAACCAAATCAGTTTGCAACCGACTAGCTTCCTTGGTGCAATCGGTTTGATGTTTCGGTTTGGTTCATGAAACCAAATTCATCGAAGGCTTGGTCTGGGTTTAAAGGGGTCTCATGAGGTGTTTAAGGACCATAGTACCCTTGAGAAAAAGGCAAAAAAAAAAAAAAAAAGATTTAAGGGCAAAACAATAAGGGCACACATGTGTGCCAATTGGTGTAGTTTTGGTGTTTGATATGTCATTTCCTCTAATGACATGTGTGGAGATTTATTTACGATTTTAGTATAATCTAAGAGTAATGAAATGAAGTAATTAATCAAGAAACATTTGAATTAGAAGGTTAAGAAAAGATTAAACAAAATTAAGCTTCAAAGTATGGCTTAAAGTTCACTAACCTCAAGTATGATGATTAATGGTTGTAGCCAACTTTCAAAACTTAATTTGGGTACTTAGGTATGATTTGGGCTTAAGTGTATTGGACTCTCAAATTGAAGAGTGAAATAGAACAAAACAAGGTTTTGGGCCTTGGGGGCTTAAAAGGGTTAAGTGTGTGGATTCATGGCTTATGGGGTTCTTAGGCTTGAATAAGAGGGCCTCATTGCTGTATTTTTAGGGTTGAAAAGAAACCTCAAGATCCACTAAAATGGACTTGAAAATGTTTGACTTGGCGTAATTGGACCATAGGTCCATTCTACACCAAATTTGGCCCAAAGACCTTATGCCTTCCTTAAGCTTGGGCCAAGTCTTGAATTCCCTATGGGCTTGGTTCAAGGCTTCTTAGGCTAGGCCCATGAATGCTCTAAGGTCCTAAAAAGGCTCACCAAATTCACTAATGGGCCTGTTTTTCTAAGCCTTAGTGTAATGGTATTTAGTGCTAAGATTAAGGCTAACCTCACTATCAACCTTAATGTAAGCAATTACCTAAAATTAAAATCTAATCTAAAGTATTTCAGGGTTAATTGGGTGGGGTTTTACATGAAAACTAGTGCTTGCACATTAGAAGGGGGAGAGAGTGGCTTACCTTTGCCAAGATCCTCAAAATGAATACCTCTCTGCTTTGACTTAGGACATGTAGCCTTTAATGCACACGCCACTTTTGCAACCTCCAAATTGTCATCTTTACTTGTTCCTGCACCCACTAAACAAGTCTCAAGAGGTTCCCTAGTATTTTTAGCCCAAAAAACCTCTCTAGTCAACTCATTTACAACATCAACTTGAAAAACATGATCAGTAAAAGAAGGATATTTAGTAGCTTCAAATAAATTAAATTCTACATCTTCTTCACCAACCTTCAAAGTCAGCCTACAATTCTTAATATCTACGATAGCTCCAACTGTGGCTAGAAAATGCTGGCCTAACATGATAGGAATCTCGGTGTCTTCTTCCATCTCCAACACAATAAAATCACCTGGAATGATAAACTTTTTTACCTTGATCAGCAAATTCTCAAAAACACCGAAAAGATATTTCACCGATTGGTCAGCTAGTTGCAAAGAGATGGTAGTAGGCTTTCACTTCTTTAATTTAAGCTTCCTAGACATAGATAAAGGCATTACTAAAACACTAGCACCTAAATCACACAAAGGTTTAGAAAAATTATCATCACCTATAGTACAAGGGATAGAAAAACTCCCTGGATCTCTTAGCTTTGGTGGAAGCTTATTTTGGATAATGGCATTACACTCCTCCGTTAATGCAATGGTCTCGAATTCTTCTAATTTCCTATTCTTGGACATGATCTCCTTTAGGAATTTTGTATAGGTAGGAATCTGTGCTAAGGCATTTGCAAAAGGAATATTAATGTGAAGCTGCCTAAACACTTTCAAAAATTTCTCAAATTGTTGATCATCAATTTTATTTTGCTTAAGACTTTGAGGAAAAGGAAAGGGAGGGACATAAGGTTTGACTGGTGGTAGTGAGGATGGTGTCTTGTCTAGGTCCTCAACTTCTTCACCAGCCTTCTTGCTCACCTCTTCATGGTCTACTTCATCACCAACTACAATCTCACCACTTACCTGACCAAGTTGCTTACCACTGCTCAAAGTGACTGCATAGCAATGCTCATTCGGATTGACCTGTCTTACTAGGCAAATTTCCTTGTGCACGAGACATGATGGAATTGGCTAACTGCCCCAATTGCATCTCCACATTTCTGTTGGAACTCGCTAACTGGTCAACCTTTGCTTCCAGTCTCTCAAATCTCTCTGAACTGGCATTGGCTAACTTCTCAATAGCTATCTTCCAAGGCTGCTTACTTTCTGGTAGGGATGGTCTTGGTTGGAAACCAGGAGAATGGAAAGGTCTAGAATTGCTACCTTGGTTACCTTGATCTTTCCATGAAAAGTTGGGATGATAACTCCAACCTGGGTTATATGTGTTGGAATAAGGGTTATTTTGCTACTGTTGCTTGTAAAAATTAGACACAAATTGGGCTTGCTCTACCTGCATACAATCAGTGCTCATGTGAGCTCCTCCACAACAATCACAACTTAATACAGGACTAGAAACATAATTCACATTACCCAGCTTAACGAACATTTTTACAAGAGAATCTACCTTAGCATTCAACATGTTTATGCCATCTACATCATACATACCTGAAACTTTCTTAGGCATACATCTTTCATTAGACCACTGATAATTGTTAGAGGTCATTTCTTCTAACAACTCATATGTCTCTTCTGTTGACTTACTTATTAAATTACCTCCTGTAGTTGCGTCTATGGTAATCCTGATTGAATGTGTTAATCTATTATAGAAAGTCTGTACAATCAGCCAATCAGGATGACCTTGATGTGGACACGTCCTCTGCAATTATTTAAACCTCTCCCAGGCTTCAGACAAAGTATTCACAATCAAACTGAACAAAACTAGTAATATCATTTCTAAGTTTTGCAGTCTTACCTGGAGGAAAATACTTACTCAGAAAAGCTTGTGACAAGGCATTCTAGGTGGTGAAAGGTTAGGTGCTTTATAGAAGATGGAAAAATTTAGAGCCAAATGGCATCATCACTAATTCCATTCATCTTACTTGTATCACTAATTGTGGATCCTCAGCAGGTCCTCCATCAATATTTTATTCAACTTCTAACTTTTATTTCAACTCATCTCATCTCAAGTCACTACCCAAATCTAACCTAAGAGTACAAATAAAACAAAGGTAATACTTTTTAAGACTTACAATATAGTGTGTTGAAACCACTTATCTTATTCACTTAAAAAAAAAAGGAACTTATTTTGTTGCCATTAATGTGTTTGGCCTCGCCGTGAGAGAATACATTAAAATAAATCGACTTATAAAATCGGAGGATCTTTTTCACTTGGATGAAATGATAAAAAAAGAAAAAGAAAATCTAGAAATGCATTCCAAAAAATCTTGCATCAGAATCAACAAAGAAAAGATCCAACAATTCAGTACATTTATGATACAATTCCAACAGTGGTGGAGTTAGAAATTCATCTTCGAAACGACGGATTAATACTATAAATAGTTGATATTTTTTATAATGCGTGTTTTGCCATATACAATAATACAAAGAAAGAATTATCAGTTTAGAATGTATGAGCTGATGATGGGGAAGAGATCTAGAGCAGATGATTTTCTTACAATAATTTTTAAAAGAATAAATTATATTATGTACTATATTATGTATTCAAAATTAAGTAATATCACTGATTGGAGGGGATATTTGGATCCTCCTAGCTGCCTAGTCCCACGACTAAGAAACATGTCCAAAGCTTTAGCCTAGTGTTAAAGGGGTCACACTTGAAGAGCCCGTAATTGTGACTACGTGGCAGATAGATCTGACCCACAGTTGTTCATGATCATCTTAACGAAGATATCCCCCCCTCCCCCCAGTTAACAAGGGCTCATGAATGATACGCCATGTTCATGTAACTCTATAAATAACCACTGAGAGGTAGCAAACACTTCACTTCATCTTTACATATACTTATTCTCATATTGTTACTGACTTAAGCATCGTAGTCTACCTAGGGTGACCAGCGCCGCCTCTTTATTGTTACAAGTCATCTGTACGGTTGGTGATGTGAAACACGTCCTTTACAGTGACGCCTTTGTGACCGAGTCGATGCATGTAAAGTTGCTGGATCTGTTGTGGGTGTGGATGTGGAGACAAATCGCGATGTGGCCACAATTCAAATCTTGCTGTTAGTGGGGAGCTTGTCAATGTTTCCCTAGAGAGGAGACGCCTAGAAACTCCCTGGTAAAGGTTTCTCTTCCTTTCTTGCCAGATCTCGATGACCTTACTGGGCTCATAGGCCAGGCCTTTGAGGACTTGGCGATGGCTTTTGATTTTGACTTGCCCACCAAGGGCATTGAATTTGTGAGTACGCCGCTCTTCGAATTTCCATCTCTTTTCTCACCGACCTCAACACCTAGTGTCGGTGACCTTTCGGTGGATATGTGAAGGGGTCATGCCTGAAGAGCCCGTAATTGTGACTACGTGGCAGATAGATCTGACCCACAGTTGTTCATGATCATCTTAACGAAGACATCCCCCCCTCCCCCAGGTTAACAAGGGCTCATGAATGATATGCCACGTTCATGTAACTCTATAAATGACCACTGAGAGGTAACAAACACTTCACTTCATCTTTACATATACTTATTCTCATATTATTACTGATTTAAGCATCAGAGTTTACCTAGGGTGACTAGCGCCGCCTCTTTATTGTTGCAAGTCATCTGTACGATTGGTGATGTGAAATACGTCCTTTACAGTGACGCCTTTGTGACCAAGTCAACGCAGGTAAAGTTGCTGGATCTGCTGTGGATGTGGATGTGGAGACGAATCGAGATGTGGGCCGCAATTCAAATCTTGTTGTTAGTGGGGAGGTTTTCAATGTTTTCCCTAGAGAGGAGACGCCCAGAAACTCCCTGATAAAGGTTTCTCTTCCTTTCTTGCCAGGTCTCGATGACCTTACTAGGCTCATGGGCCAGGCCTTTGAGGACTTGGCGATGGCTTTTGATTTTGACCTGCCCACCAAGGGAATTAAATCTGTGAGTACGCTGCCCTTCAAATTTCCATCTCTTTTCTTGCCGACCTCAACACCTAGTGTCAGTGACCTTTCGGTGGATATGTACAGGGCATTTTCCAAGGGGTTGGAAGGGGCTGGGGTGCCTTAAGCTATTTTACTTGGCGGCACCTAGACCCACACCGAAAAGTATTGCGGGGAGCAAGGCTCCACTTTGAGTTTGCTTCCTGTGACTACTTCTAGGGATGAAACCCCTACTATAGACCTAGTGAGTGTCTCGATCCCTTCTCCTTGCCCCTCCTCTTTCAGTGGTGAGGAGGAGTTTACCACTCCCACAGACGGGCATAAATTTCTAAGCTTTATGGACACTTACTCCGGGTACAATCAAATCATGATGAATAAAGCAAATGAAGAGAAGACAACATTCATAATTGACAGGGGATCTGCTGCTATCAAGTAATGTCTTTCAGGTTGAAGAACGCTGGGGCAACATACCAAAAGTTGGTCAATCGGATGTTCAAACACTTAGTAGACCTCAGGGAATGCTTCACAGCATTACGCAAATACAAGATGAAGCTGAATCCAACCAAATGTGTGTTCGGAGTGAACTCAGGCAAATTCCTAGGGTTCATAGTCTCAGAGAGAGGAATAGAATCCAACACTGAGAAGATAAGCAATCTTGAGCATGGCGAGGCCACGAACCATCAACGACACCAAACGATTAGCAGGAAAGGTGGCAACCTTGAACACATATGTGTCGAGGTCCACAGACAGATGCCTCTCCTTTTTTTGAGTTCTGAGGAAAGTACACCCTAGGAATGAAGAGTGTGACCAAGCCTTCCAAGAACTGAAGTGGTACTTGACCAATCCGCCCCTATTGAAGCAGCCTAATCAAGGGAACACCTTGTATGTGTACTTGATGGTATCCCCCCAAGCCGCGTCCACCATCCTAGTAAAGGAAGAAGAAGGAAATCAGGCGCCAGTATACTACACGAGTCACACCCTAAGGGGCGCTAAAGTCAGATACCTACGGATGGAGATGCTAGCATTTGAGCTAGTGGTAGCCGCCAGAAGGTTGCGACCATACTTCAAGGCTCACTCAATAAAGGTATTAACAGAAAATCCTCTCTAGAGAGTGCTACAAAAACTGGACTCCTCAGGGCAGTTGGTCGCATGAATAGAACTTAGTGTGAGTTTGAAATTAGCTATGCACCTAGAAACACAATTAAGGGCCAAGCCTTGACAGATTTTGTAGCCGAGTTCAATGGTTTCCCCATAGAGATTGCGGTGCCATCCTCGGACCAACCTTGGACAATCTTTATCGACAGGTTTGTCTGTCAAGCAAGGGGCGGCATGGGGATCTATATTGTCACAGAAGCAGGTCAAGAGTACTACTATATAACAACACTCACCTTCAATATTGAAGCAAAGTATGAGTCCTTGATAGTAGGATTATCCACCACCCAGGCGCTAGGCGCCAAGCAAGTTGAGGTAAAAGCTAATTTCCAGATAGTGGTGAACTAGGTAATAAGGGCTTACACCACCAAAGGAGAGAAACTAAAGAAGTATCTTGAGCATGTACTGGCACTCCATGGCTAGTTCAAGTACTTCTCTATAGTACAAATTCCAAGGGCGGTGTCAGCGAAGGATGACACAGAATTAACATGGGAAGTAAAAAGGAGGCTGATCGAGGTACCGGCCATAGGGCTTACAGTAACACAAGTGGGCCTTGGGATGCTAGAATGGGCCATCAAGATAGAAAATTACCTAGAGACAGGGAAGCTCCCTGAAGGAAAAGAGGTGGCAAGGAAGATCAGGAGGAAGACAGCATGGTTTGTCAAAATCAGCGGCGTCTTGTACAAAAAGAGTTTCACAACACCTTTACTAAGGTGCATCTCACTGGAAGAAGTGCAATATATCCTCATAGAAATACATGAGGTCGTCAATGGTAACCATTTAGGCTGGAAAGCCCTACGAACAAGGTACTATTGGCCCAACGCCCTCAGGGAAGCTAAAGATTTTGCCAAGAGATGCACCCAATGCCAAGCATATACCCTAGTCCCACACTGCCCACCAGAAAAATTATCCTCCATCAACTCCCCATGACCCTTTGCCCAGTGGGGGGTCAACTTGGTTGGGCCATTCCCACCAGGAAAGGGCACGGTGAAGCACATGATAGTAGCAGTAGACTACTTCACAAAGTGGGAGGAAGCAGAAGCTCTAACCACTATAACAACCAAAGTTGTCACCAGGTTCTTATGGAAAAGCATTGTGTGCAGATTTGGGATCCCCAACACTATAATCTCTGACAACAGGAGGCAATTTGATTCAGAGCATTACAGCACATGGTGCCAAGAACTGGGAATAAAAGTAAGGTACCCATCGCCTAGCACCTTCAGGCAAATGGGCAAGCAGAGTAGACAACTAAATCCCTACTCGAGATCTTGAAAAAGAAGCTGGGCGACCATAAAGGCTAGTGGGCAGAAGAGCTTCTAGGAATCTTGTGGGCCTACAGAACCTCGGTGAAGACCCCAACAAGGGAGATGCCTTTCACCTTGGCATTCGGAAGTAAAGTAGTCTCCCCTTCGGAGGTTGGCTTGCCCACATACCGGACTAGCCACTTTAACTAAACGGAGAATGACTAGGCTCTCGGTGAACAACTAGAGCTACTTGAAGAGATAAAATAGAAGGCGAAGGTCCAGAACATCTTCAGCAAGAGAATGGCTGAGCAATACTTTAATAAACAGGTTAAACTGAGATCATTCAAGGTTGGCGACCTAGTCCTGAGGGAAACAGGGGTTGCCACCCAAGACGAAGAAAAGCTCAGCCTACGATGGAAAGGGCCCTACGTAGTGGCCGCTAGCAACAGTCCAGGAACATACCGGCTTAAAGATAGCGAGTGAAGGGAGTTACAGCACCCATGGAATGTTGAACACCTAAAAAGGTTCTACCCTTAGAAAGTTTATTTTCTTACACATTTATTTCAAATACAATTTTTGTTTTTCAAAATGTATATTTTGATGAAACTTAAGGCAATAAAAGCAGGTAAACATTTAGCCCATTGCCAACCAAAACGGGCATGGAGGTCAGAAGACCCTAGACCCTCTCAATAGTTAGCCACCAAAGGTTGAGTAACACACTCGTAGCGCATTCAACAGTTAGCCACCAAAGGTTGCGTCATACACTTCCAATGCATTCAGCAATTAGCCCCCAAAGGTTGAGTCACACACTTGTGGTGCATTCAACAGTTAGCCACCAAAGGTAGAGTCATACACTCGCGGTGCAACCAAAATGGGTATGGAGGTTAGAAGACCCCATGACCCTCTTACCAGTTAGCCACCAAAGGTCGAGTCACACACTCACGGTGCATTCAACAGTTAGCCACCAGAGGTTGCGTCCCACACTCGAGTGTGTTCAACAGTTAGCCACCAAAGGTAGAGTCACACACTCATGGTGCATTCAATAGTTAGCCACCAAAGGTCTAGTGATACACTCGTAGTGTAACCAAAATGGGCATGGAGGTCAGAAGGCCCCATGATCCTTTCAACAGTTTGTCACCAAATATCAAATGATACATTTGCAGTGCAACCAAAATAGGCGTGGAGGTCAGAAGACCCCACGACCCTCTCAACAGGTAACCACCAAAGGTCTAGTCACACACTCACAGTGCACTCAAGAATTAGCCACCAAAGATCGAGTGACACACTCATAGTGCAACCAACAAAAGTGTGGAGGTCAGAAGACCCCACGACCTCCTAATGGATATCCACCAGGCTTGAGTACAAGTTATGAGACAAGCTCAAGGGGTGGAGCTAGAAGACCCCACAACCAACTATTGACTAGCGCTCTCAACAAGTAGTCATCTATAACAAATGGTTGAACAAATGAACTAAGCTACCAAGAGGCAAAAGCGAAATCACATGGAGTAACAAAGGAGTGTAATTGTTCAGAACCAACCCAAAAGTTATATACAAAAGAAAAGGCCATTAAGAGGGCGGCAAAAAATAAGTTGTTCAAATACAACACCCAAAAATTATGCAAAGCCCAAAATAGGGGCCCAACATTCATCCTAAGCAAAGGAAAAATTAATTCTGATCACGGAGGATGTGGGACTGCATCATGCATTTCTTTATGACCCAAAGTGTCTAGGAACTGGCATGACACCTCATCAGACTTGAACTATTTCGAGTCCAACTTCGACAAGTTGGTACAAGGGTTAGCCAACTGGTAGGCCTGCAAGTGAAGCATACCAGCCCCGTAGCCATTCCCAAAAGCATGATCTATGATAGTTGATGCAGCAACCAGATGAGGGTGCAGATGAACCAGCTCTTCGTCAGCTGAAGCTAACTGCGCTCCTAACTCTCCCAATTGCTGCTTCTGCTCTTTAGCAGTATCACTCATGTGTTGCAAACTTCGAGCTATGTTGTCTTAGGTGGCGTCGGTATCCTCCAGCACCCTTTTATAGGTAGCAAATCTAGACTGTAATCCTTCATAATTCGCTTTCAACTCGAACAACTGGATGTTGAATTGCCTACATTCCTCCATGCACGATGCCTTCTCCTACGACAGTTCAAGGGTAAGCTCCTTATGCTTTTCCTCCAAAGCAACCAATGCTTGAGCAAACTCTTGGGAACGCCGCTCAGTGTCTGCATATGGCTGCTTGGAGGCAGCCAGAGCCTCATTCAACCTTGATACTTGGGCCCAGTAGATACCCTTTTAGATTTCGCGTGTTGTAAGATGAAACTGTCAAGCGCCTGGACATTTTGAGCTCGAAGTAGTTTTCCATGAAGCTTGCACATGGTTTCGGAGGAACTCAAGATCAGCTTCTAAGTGGAGGATGTGCCCATCAGCCTAGTCCAAGTAGCACTTCATTTCAGTTTTCTCATTCTTGAGCCTGGTCATCTCCTTCTTGGTGTAATATCCAAACTTTCGTCGCTCCTTAATCTCATACTCCATTCCAGCATGCTCGCCTACGATCTACGCCGCCAACTCATCAACACCCTACACAAGCAAATGATTAAGAAGGTGCCACAACACAAAAGTAAGTATGCAAAGCAAAAGAAAACATTGTACTGGAGAGAGAGAATGGCCTGTAAGAGTTTCGACATCTCAATGACCGACTCCGAAGGGGAAGGAGCACACCGGGGAGCACCCTTCTCGAGCCCACCTGGTCCTTCAATCTTAGCCCGCCCTCCGGCATGAGAGGTACAGGGATAGCTGACAAAATGCTCAAATTCCCGAACCTAGTCGTGGGCGCCCATGAATCGTCAATGCGCCCCCTTGAACCTTCAATCTGCCCTATAAGGTTGGTGTCATCCAAACTCTCGTTGCCCAAGTCTTCGGCATCAGCATTACCATCTTCTAAATAAGGTCCATCCCCTTCTAGGGGAGTGGGAAACTCCTCATTGCTGCCAAAAGAGGAGGGGGCAGGGAGAAGGTATTGAGGCTCTCTCTGGGTCTATAGCTAGGGTCTCACTTGTGATGGCCAAGACTTTCTAGGTTTTTGTGTAAATTTTTTTTATAAGCCCATGATTCAGCCCTTGTAGGAAATTAGGGTTTTGAAGCCCAATGGAATTAGGGCTCATGCCCAACTTAAAGATTTATGTTTGGTACTTATCATCCAATAAGGCTATGTATAGGATGAATCTAGATGGAAATAAGGGAAGAGAGGTGAGAATGAGCTAGGGTTTGGCTTACATGCCTACCATAGGAAGATCTATCACTTTTTGTCATGTGTCACTCATGCATGAAGATCTTTGATTGTGGGAGAAAGCTTTTTAACACATGCCACTATGGGAGAGAGATTCTAGAAGAAAATGATTAGGTTATGGAAACATAGAAGCTAGGAGAGGCCAAGGGGCCATGGATGACAACAAGGAGAAAGGGAAGTTCCTTTTTGCCATGTGTCATACATGCATAAGAGGTAGGTAAAACTTTGTCTTGGGAAAGAGCAAGATCAAGGTTGGAAGAAAGGCCTTGCATGCCTAGGGATTCTAGAAGGAAAATCTTGTGTAAGACAACTTGAGGTGGATGGCGAGGGCATGGATCTTTGTGCTAGAAGGGACCAATTACATGCTTATCCAAAAGTATGGTGAAAAGAAGATCTCCAAGGGAAGAGAAGGGTTCAACAGCCCATGCACTTACACACACACTCCTCACATGCCATTTGGCACTCATGCACACGTGTAAGAGATTGAGGAGGATTGAGTTTGATAAAAGACTTTATAGCCACTAGATACATTGAACCAAGACATGAAATGGAGGGAAAAATAGGAAGTGAGTTGCAGTTTTGGAAGAGGGAGGAGCCATATGTAAAAAAATGTGCTTTTGGTTCCCAACACAATCAAATGATGAGCTATGAGAAGAGGTCATAGGGCTACACGCCACTTGGCATCCATGCATGTGCTTGATTTATGCAAAAAGCTTTTTGAGTGTCTATAAAATAGAAGGAGCCAAAAACCCTAGGACTTTTGGCCATTTTGTGCATTTCTCTTGAGAGTTTCGGTCATCACCTATTTTCACCAAGTTTTCCATCACTTTCTCACCAACCAAACACTCTTCTCAATATTCTCTTCTCACCCAACCACTCTTTCAAGGATAAGTAAAGTGAGAGGATACTTTCAAGAAGAGAAACAAAGGAGCTTGCTTGCTATAGATATATATTTCGGATTTTTGTAAGTTCACCTCTAACTTATACTTGGATATTTTATGCATATGGCTTGTAAACTTGTTGGTTGTTTTGGTTTTGTATGGTCATTTGTGATTTGGTTATTCTTCCATGTGTTATGAACTTCTTTTGACATAATTATTTCAAAGTATGATTAAAATGGTCTAAGGAAGATGTGTATGTTATGAAAAATAGAGTAAGAAGCCCTGCTAAGGTTTCGGGTTGTGCTATGTTTGTTTGAACATGAATATTTGTCATTCATGAGAACTCTTTGTTAAAGACTTGTTCAATGCATTAGAAGATTCCAAATTCATGAAAATTGATTGGAATGCATATTTCCTTATATAAGAGTTTTGGCCAACCCTCTGGATGAGGTAAGATTATTGATACTTTAAGATTAATGTGATAAGAATGATTCTTGGTTATGTTAGGATTTGTATGTTTATGTTTCAGCCCTTACATGAATATTATTGAAATGTATGCCTTTGATTGGTATGAATACCTATAAAATGTTATAAGGGAACATGTTCACATGTTCTAGTGTTTTCAAGCCATAATGCGATATGTATTGCATGCATGAATGTCTTAGGGTTATGATGAAGCATTTCAGCATCTCATGGTTATGATAATCATTTCGGTATCTCATATGTCTCATGAAAGTTTTAAGATTCATTGCCATGTCACATGCATTTGGATTTGTGAAAAATCCTTTTGAAAGGAAAAGAGTCTTTTTAAAAGTAAAGTTTTTATCACGACCTTAAATGCTGGGACAGGAGAATTTCCTACTGGGACTCCTCTGTCCTCTCAAGAGTGTTTAAAATAGAGGGATATTCTTGGGTTGACGAAGTACTATTGGTGGATCTCGAATGGTTCCTAAAAGAAAAGGACACTGGAGCGGAATTGCACCTACAGCTAGTGGATGCACCTATGTTGAGGCAAAATGTGAGTTTCCGTATATGAAAGAAAAGATGTAGTCACATTGATCAAAGTGGTCAATAGTTGATGCGGTAACTAGCGGGGAATACACTGTGCATAGGGGAGCTGTGAGGCATCCAATGATATGTTATAAGTCAAGAAAGGCCATGAGCTCATAAGTATGTTAATGAACAAGTATGAAATGAAGAAAAATGTATACGAAAGCAAAAGTTATAATATGTCATAATTTTACACAATGTCTTTTGAAAGGTCAAGTGCGTAAGTATAAGTTCATGTCCATGCATTCATTGTTAAGTTTGCTTTATATGCTTATGATATTTGTTGTACATTATTTGTTTACTTATTGAGATTTCTTGAAATCTCACTGTTGTATTTACCCACTATCATTCCTTACTCGGAATGATAGAAGCTATGATAGGTTTAGTCAATACAAATGACGAAGTGAAAGAAGACAGCACCTCCTCTAGAGAGGATTGTGCCCAAGATGGTCATAGGCCCATCTGAGCCTTCTATTTTGGACCATCTTGAGTCGATTGATATAGAAAATAGAAGACATAGAAAATTTTAGAAGGTCCCATGTTAGGGACAAGGACCAGGCTTTAGAGAAGCGAGTGAGGCCCGAATCTCACTAAAGATCAAGAACGATTTTATGGGACCACTTTTGGGAAATGACTTTATGTTTTGCTTAATGTTTTGGTCCCGTATTTTTGGGAGTTCTTTGGAAACTCATATCAACTATGATGTCTCCTATGAATTATGAAATGGTATTGGGATCTAATGTTTTCGGTACCATGACTAATGTTTCCTTTAAATTGACTTAAGTTGACTTTCTGCTACAATATACTGCATACTGTTAGTTATCATTAGGTGTATTGCATTTTATCTGTCATGTACGAGGAGTAGGTAATCCTGGTGTTGCATGTCCCGATATTTTAGTTTCCGTCAAATCCTAAGCAGGGGCTGGGGGCGCCACATCACCCACAAAAGTAGTCGCAGGAAGCAAACTCAGTGTGGACCTTTGCTCCCCACAATCATCTTCGGCATGGGTTTGGGTGCCACCAAGTAAAACAAATTTAGGCTCCCTAGCCCCTTCCAACCCCATGGAAAATGCATTGTACATATTCGCCAAAAGCTCGCCGACACTAGGCGTTGAGGTCAGCGAGAAAAGAGATGGAAATTTGAAGGGCGGCGTACTCACAGATTCAATGCCCTTGGTGGGTAGGTCAAAATAAAAGCCATCTCCAAGTCCTCAAGGGCCTAGCCCATGAGCCTGGTAAGGTCATCTAGAATTGGTGACAAAGGAAAAGAAACTTTTATCGGGGAGCTTCAGGGCATCTCCTCTCTGGGGGAAACATCGAGAGCCTCCCCACTAAAAGCAAGATTTGGATCGCAGCCCATATCTCAATCTGTCTCCACATCTGCCCCCACGGCAGATCAAGCAACATTACCTGGATTGACTTGGTCACGAGGGCGTTTAGGCAAAGAACTGGCATTTCTAGAAGCCTTTATGTTCCCCCACAATTGGGGAGCGCGGCTCTTCGTCGAGGGTTGTGGGGGGTGAAATGGGTTTGAGTTTGCGATCCCGAACATGGGCCCGGTGGGGGAGTCACCAAGAACCTATCAATATTGGCAGCAGAAAGCAAGTCCTCCGTCGATAAACTAGTCTTGTCATTTTCTTTCGCCGAATTGAGGATGATGTGCACATGGGAATGCTCCCTGTCAATCAAATCCAACAATATGTTTTTGTCGTCGGGGACCCTCCCCCAGTTGGCACAGACTGGGTAGTCCCGAATGTGCATCTCAACAGCAGGGTACTCCCAATTGGTACCAGAAATAAAAAAGAATTTATTCTACCACTGTTTGGCATTGGAATAACGGGGCTCAAAGGCCGCCAAACGTTGAGACCTAACCCAAATACTGTAAATGTTACCTGCCAAAGGCTTCATTGCGTAAGAAGAAAGGAACTCTTTCACTATTAATCTAGGTAAGAATCTCCTAAGGGCTCCAAGACCATGCGAAAAACCACGCAAAAACACATCAAAACACGCCAAGCATGTGAGTGAAGTTGGACGGGGGATAGCTTTAGGAAATCCAGGATGTCATGGACGAGTCGGATGAAAGGAAGTTGCAGGCCATGCGTTAAGGCACTCACTGTCATGGTCACGTCGCCGGTGTACCCTTCTTTATCAACGCATCCCGTGGGAGAAAGAGAAAGCTTCATTGAGTCGGGGATACGATAAGTGTTCCTCAACTTCTAAATCTTTCTCGGAAAGAGTTGTGCACCAAGAAAATCCCTCAAAGTACGCCGGGATTCGAGCAAGGGAAGATTCAGGAGGGGGCCCTTCGCCAGAGCAGGGCTAGAAGAACGGACAAGGGTATGGGAAGAACCACGGTCAGCCATCAAAGAAAGTGGGAGGTATGGAGTAGGAAACTGGCAAGGGAAATGTGCAGGAGAAAAGGGGCAATAAGAAAAGAAAGGGAATATGCCGAAAGGGAAAAGAACAAATACGAAAGAAAGGAAAACACAAAAGAAATGGGGTATAGGCAAGAGGGAGCGAATCAAGAAGAGTTAGGAAGAGTAATCATGAGGGTTTTTGGGAATCTAAGAGGGTGACTGTGCCGACGGTAGCCATTCCTTTTGAAAATCATTTAATTAGTGTGAATGATTATTGTTGAAGTAAGCCATGTCCCTCCAAAAAGGAAGGGCTATTAGCTCGACCACACCCACTATCATAGACCCTAGCTAGGTAAGGAAAGCGAAGGTGCACGCCCCTGCACTAACGGGGTAAGCAACAGTCATAAAGAGTTCAGAAGTTAAATTTCTCGTGGAAGCAGGCCCAAAGCTTTAGCCCAGGGTTAAGAGGGCCACACTTGAAGAGCCCGTAATTGTGACTACATGGCGGATAACTCCCAAAGAGTTGGAGATCTGACCCATAGTTGTACATGATCATCCTAGGGAAGATAACTCATGCAAAGTAGGAGATATCCCCCTCACTTAACAGGGGATCATGAAGGATACACCAAGTCCTTGTCCCTTTATAAATAACCTATGAGAGGTAACAAACACTTCACTTCATTTTTACATATACTTATTCTCATATTGTTAGTAACTTAAGCATTAGAGTCTATCCAGGGTGACCAACACTACCACTTCATTGTTACTGGTCATCTGTACGGTTGTGGTGTGAAACACATCTTTTACACTTATATATGTATTATATTATGTCCAGATCCCATGCCAAGTCGGTCAAAAATGATGATGAGGAACAAAGGAATGGGAATTATAAATGAATAAGAATACACAGTATCCTTTTTTTAAACAAGTTGGGTGTTATGGTCATTGTCTTCGCCAAAGTGGAATGGGGTCTCTTGTCCGAACCCAGGGAACAGCTACCCACTCGAGCGCCCACACGCTGGGGATGACCTTTCCTACATTCTCTATGTAATAAAATAACCTTATCTTACATTAGCTGATGGACCACTCACTCATTCCAGATTGACAGACCATCCCTATTTCCTTGCAGTAAACTTGTATGCGTTAGTTTGTCCATGATTTGACAAATATTATTCTTAATAGAATAAGCAGAATACAGGTACAATCATGCAAAGCTCATTATTGCTATATATAAAAAACGCATTTATGTATGTGTGAGTTGATAAATTAAGCCTACAGAGATTCAAAAAATAATGTTATACAAACTGTAGTGTCAAGATCGATCCGGACAGACCAATACTACTGTGCATTTACGGAGTGCCTGAGATATGAAAGATCAACAAATCAAACCCAATCAATAATCATTGCTGTCCACTTTCAAAATTCAGTGTATTTCCTGGCATTGGGGGAGGCGAATACTAGTATGAACATTAGGGGCTATATATGCAATGGAACTGAGCATTCACAATGGCCAATATAAAATATATATAAATAGAATTTTATAAAATATAAAGAAAGTTGATCAAAAAGATCCTTTCAATAGATTTTGTATTTTGATTTTGATTTTATATTTTGTTATAATAATCTTCTAGATGTAGACAATATTATTCACAACTCTAAAATATTTTCAATTATTTTCTCTCTCCTTTTAAAATTTATTAGCAGTTAGAAGAAATATTTAAAATGAATAAAAATATTAAAAAAGAATATGTAAACAACATAGAGAAAAACAGATAAGCTGATATATCATCTGTAAAGTATACACAAGTTTGAGAAATTTCTAAAAGGTTTTGTGTTTTGTTTAGGAGTTTAGAAAATGTGTAATAATTAGATTAAAAAATTAAAAAATTGAAATTAAAAATATTTTATATTTGAGTAATACTTTGGAAAAAATGTCTAGAAATATTTAAAAATACCTAAAAATTGTTTCCAATTGAACCCCAGGACAACTTATCCATGAGCGTTTTGAGGATCAGTTTGGATTGAGAAACACTCTCAACCTATCTTCTCATCATTACAACTTTCACAAATTTCACATAAATTATAATAAATAATTCAACTTTTTCAAACCCTAAAAAATTAATAATAGTAAAAATAATATTCTAATAATATTTTATTCAAATTTTAACTTTAATCTTAACTCATCTCAAGTCACTATTCAAAACCTAAGCTAAGAGTACAAATATTGGGGTGCGAGGAGGTCATTAAAGCGGCTTGGCAAAAATTGGGAGTTGGGCTTTCTAGTCATGGTATGTTACATCAAAAACTAGAAACCTGTAGTCGAGATCTCAGATTTTGGAGTAGGAATCTTAATAAGAGTAGAGAAGTCGCAATCAAACAAAAGCTTGAAGAAATCAAGAAACTGGAAGCAGATGAGTGTGTAGAAAATATGCGACTACTGAAGAGAACCCTTAAGGAGCTAGGAGTGTTACTGGATATAGAAGATTTGAGATGGAAACAATGTGCGAAGTCCCATTGGTTGGCTAAAGGTGATAGAAATACTAAATTCTACAACGCTTGTGTCAATCAACAAAGGAAGAAGAATTTGATCAAGATGGTGGAGGATGGGTCAGGGCAGATTTTGGAAGAAAAAGAGGACATTGCAGCTGGCTTTAGGAACCATTTTCATCAGATTTTTCAATCATCTAAGCCTTCTCTAGAATCTATTCAGGCCTATTTAGAAGGGGTGGTGGAAAGAGTTAGTCCTGATATGAGAGAACATCTGGACCAAGATTTTGTTGAGGAAGAAATTGTTGTGGCCTTAAAACAAATGTCCCTTTTTAAGTCTCCAGGAGCAGATGGTTATAGTGCAGTATTTTACCAAGACCATTGGGATGTGGTTGGGACAGAGGTGACTAGAGAGGTCTTGAGATTTTTAAATACTGGTCGTATGCCTTCAGGTTTGAATCATACCCTTATTGCTCTGGTTCCAAAGGTTAATTCACCAAAAATAGTTCATGAATTTTGGCCCATTAGCTTGTGCAATGTTTGGCACGAGCTCATTTCTAAAGTGTTAGCTAATAGGCTAAAACCTGGTTTAACAAAGATTGTTTCTTGGAACCAAAGTGCCTTCATTCCTGGGCGTTTGATCACCGATAATGTCATGATAGCTTATGAGTTTCTCCATTGAATGCATGCAAGGAAAAGAGGTCGGGAAGGGTGCATGGCGATCAAGCTTGACATGTCTAAAGCATATGATAGGGCGGAGTGGGGTTTTTTAAAAGCTATGCTTGTTCGATTGGGATTTGGTGCTCTTTGGATCAAGTTGCTTATGACTTGTGTCAAGACTGTCACTTATTCTGTTGTGGCCAATGGAGAACAAGGAGATGTATTTGTTCCTTCAAGGGGGTTAAGACAAGGAGACCCGTTGTCCTCATATTTGTTCTTACTATGTGCCGAGGGCTTGAGTAATTTACTCCAACAAGCTGAAATAAAAGGAAGGATTAAAGGGGTGGCTGCTGCTAAGGGAGGCATAAGGATCAACCACCTCATTTTCGCTGACGATTGTGTAATTTTTTGCAGGTCTATGGAAGAAGAATGGTTCAATTTACTCCACATCTTACACATGTATGAAGAGGCTTCGGGGCAGGTGCTAAATAGACAAAAGACTTTAATTATTTTCAGCTCCAACACAAGGGCTCCTATGAAGGAATGTATTCTCCAACATGCTGATGGAGTTATCTGTGATAACTACAGTAAGTATTTGGGTTTACCTACTGTTGTGGAAAATCTAAATATGATACATTCAAAGGGCTAAAAGACAAGGTTTGAAAGAGGATTACAAGTTGGAAGTCAAAGCTTCTTTCAACAGCGGGTAAGGAAGTTTTGATAAAAAGTGTTCTTCAAGCTATACCAACATACACAATGAGTGTATTCAGACTTCTAAAAGGCTTGCTTAAGGAAATTGAGCAGTTAATTGCTAAATTTTGGTGGAATCACAACAAAGAAAGCAAAGGGATACATTGGAAAAGTTGGACAAAGCTTGGAGCTGTTAAGAGTATGGGAGGTTTGGGATTTCGGGATCTTAATTGTTTCAATAGGGCTTTGTTGGCAAAACAAGTGTGGAGGTTTATTCAAGATCCCTTATCTTTGGTTGCTAGAGTGTTCAAACAAAAATACTTCTCGGCATGTCATATACTGTAGGCAAAGGTGGGGTATTGTCCCTCACATATATGGAGGAGTTTTTGTTCAGTATTGGACCTTGTAAGAAGGGGGTATGTTTGGCGAGTTGGCAATGGTAAGCAAATTAAGATATGGAAGGATAAATGGATCCCAAGGCCATCTACTTTCCAAATTCAAACACCAATTTCCATTTTGGGTGCTGATGCTATGGTGGATGAACTTATTGATGATACTGCAAAGATCTGGAAAAGGGATGTGTTATTTATGGTATTTTCAAGGGAGGAGGCTGAATGTATCAGCAAAATTCCTATTAGCATTCAGGGTATGGAGGATAAGGTCATTTGGGATTAACAGAGAAATGTTTGTTTTCAGTTAAGTCTGCCTATTTTATTGACCTGGATATGAAGAACCAAGGAATGGGTCAGGCTTCTATAGCTTCACAAGATTCAAAGTTGTGTAAGAAGGTGTGGAAGCTGGACTGCACAGGGAAGGTAAAACAATTTTTGTGGAGGGTTCTACATAATATTCTCCCTACAAAAAAAAACCTGCTCCAAAGGAAAATAGTTGAGGACTCATTATGCCCAATTTGCAAACTAGCAGAGGAGTCCGTGTACATGTTATGTGGCAATGTCCTGTGGCTATGGATGTGTGGGGGGAGCTGATGAACCTTGTGCAGAAGTGGAAGCAGAGTTTTTTTGATTTCAGGTCCTTAGGGAGTGATATGGTTTCCAAGTTAGATGATGGCAATTTACATCGAGTTGCTACTTTATTTCATGGCATTTGGCAAAGGAGGAATGAGTACGTGTTTAATAACAGATTTAGAGGTCCTTCTACCTTATTCCAGTTGGCAGTTTAGGATTTTGAAGCTACTGATGTACCAGGATCACAAGACATAGTTAAAGTCTCAGAGGAGGACTCAGGAGTTACATATGTTGTGCAAGGCTCGGTTCCACCAGAAATAGGTTTCCTAAAAGTTTATGTAGATGCTGCTTTTATTAAAGACACTGCGAGAATGGGTGTTGGGGTTGTAGTCAGAGACCACTGGGGTGAAGTGCAGGTAGTATTAGCAGCATCCAAAGGTGATATCCAATCTACTGTCATAGCAGAATGTTGGGCTCTTCTTCGAGCTGCAAATTTGTGTCATGAACCTGGTTTGAGGAATGTTTAGTTTGAGGGTGATGCCAAAATGGTTGCAGATGCTGTTAACAAAAGCTCTTTTGATTACTCTTGGTATGGTCAACTTATCAAGGTTATAAAGGGCTTTTTGATGGCACTCCAACACTAGTCTGTTAAGCATTGTGAGCAGAAATAGGAACAAAGTAGCAGATGCTGCGGCCAAATTAGGATTGTTGTTAGATTTTGAGCATGTTTGGTTGGAAGTGGAACCTCTTGAGGCTACTCGATTTATTATTCTTGACAAAACATCATGTATTCTTTGATTTATGAATGGAAGTTTCATTTCAAAAAGAAAAGAAAAGAAAAGAAGAGTACAAATAAAACGTAGGTAATACTTTTTAAGACTTACAATATAGTGTGTCAAAACCACTAAGACTGATTAGACCCCTTTAACCCTAGGCTAAAGCTTTAGACCTGTTTCTTAGTGGTGGGCCTGGACAGCTAGAAGAGCCCATAATTGTGACTACGTGGCGGATAGATCTGACCCACAGTTGTACATGATCATCTTAGCGAAGATAACTCCTACAAAGTAGGAGATATCCCCCTTTCCCCCTGGTTAACAAGGGATCATGAATGATACGCCACATCCATGTATCTCTATAAATAACCCATGAGAGGTCACAAACACTTCACTTCATCTTTACGTATGCTTATTCTCATACTGTTACTGACTTAAGCATCGGAGTCTACCTAGGGCGACTAGCGCCACCTCTCAGGTCATCCGTACAGTTGGTGATGTGAAACACGTCCTTTACAATGGCGCCCTTGTGACCGAGTCGACGTAGGTAAAGTTGCTGGATCAGCCGTGGGGGTGGATCAAGATATGGGCCGTTATTCGAATCTTACTGTTATTGGGGAAGCTCTCGATGTTTCCCTTGAGAAGAGACGCCCAGAAACTCCCTGGTAAAGGTTTCTCTTCCCTTCTCGCCAGGTCTTGATGACCTTATCAAACTCATGGGCCAGGCCCTTGAGGACTTGGCGACGACTTTTGATTTTGACCTGCCTGCCAAGTAGCACTCCATTTCAGTCTTCTCATTCTTGAGCCTAGTCATTTCCTTCTTGGCATAATATCCAAACTTTTGCCACTCCTTAACCTCATACTCTAGCTCGGCATGCTTGCCTACGATCCACGCCGCCAACTCATCAACACCCTACACAAGCAAATGATTATGGCTTCACTTGGCTACATAGTTCAAATGAGATGAGCTGAGATGTTTTAAATAGTAATGAGATGAGATGAGTTAAGATGAGATTAGATAGTTTGTAAAAAAATGTATGTTTGGATAGTGAGAAGAGATGAGATAATTTTGATTTTTTGGGATTTGATGAAGTGGTGGGCCCCACCAATAATTGGATATGATTTAATAATTATTGATTATATAATGATGAATATATTAATAAAAAATTAATATTGATGAGTAATATTAAAATAATGTATAAAAATTCTATCTAAATCCCAAAATGGACGAAATTATGCTATATATCCCAAAAAGAAAAAAAAAAATCTCTTGTAAAATATATTAGTTAAATTCTGACTTAGTTATTTTTCTATATATAGGAAATTTGGAATTTTTTATTCTAATTATAAATTAGAATACCTTTGATTATTGTAATAGATAATTATATGTATTAACCTGTTGTAGATTTTTATTTTCCAAATTATATGTATGTTGGAGGGGTTTTGGCTGGGTTCGAAAATGGTGTTCGGTGTGGATTCAAAATGAGAAGGAAAAAAAAAACAAAAGAATGCCAGAGCAAAGGACGACGGGTTAAGTGAAGACAGTGGCTTTTTACTATTTAGACTTTACTTTTTATTGTTCTAATGTCAGGTATTCTTTTCTTTGTTGAAAATGTAAGAGAAGGTTGAGATGAAATAAAGATGCCCAACATTAGTGTTTGGTTACGCAAAACTTACTTCCGTACAACTTTTGATGAGATGAAAACATCTTATCCCGGTATCCAAACCCGGCCTAAGAAGGCGCCCCAACACAAGTAAGTATGCAAAAAAAAAAAAAAAAAACACAGTACTGCAGAGAGCATGGCCTGTAAGTGCGTTGACATCTCAACGACATGACTCCGCAGGGGAAGGAGCACACCGAAGACCACCCTCCTCGACCCCACTTGGTCCTTCAACAGCAGCCCCCCTCTAAAGCAAGAGGACATGGATAGCTGATGGAATGCTCAAATTCGTCAACCCAATCATGGATGCCCATGAGTCTTCAACGCGCCCCCCTGAACCTTCAATTTGCCCTCTAAGTTTGGTGCCATCCAATCTCTCATTGCCCTTGTCTTTAGCGTTAGCATTGTCATCTTCTAAATAAGGTCCATCCCCCTCTGGGAAAGTGGGAAACTCCTCCTCATTGCCAAAAGATGAGGGGTAGGGAGAAGGGATTGAGACCCTCTTTGGGTCTTTAGCCAGGGTCTCACCCCCAGAAGTAGTCGTAGGAAGCAAACTTAGTGTGGACCCTTGCTCCTCGCAATCATCTTCAGCATGGTTTGGGTGCCGCCAAGTAAAATAACTTTAGGCGCCCCAGCCGCTTCCAACCCCAAGGAAAACGCGCGGTACATATCTGCCAAAAGGTTGCCGACACTAGGCGTTGAGGTCTGTGCGAAAAGAGATGGAAAGTCGAAGGGCGGCATACTCATTGATTCAGTGCCCTTGGCAGGCTGGTGAAAATCAAAAGCCGTCGCCACATCCTCAAGGGCTTGGCCCATGAGCCTTGTAAGGTCATCGAGACTTGGCGACGTAGGAAGAGAAACCTTTACTGGGGAGTTTCTGGGTGTCTCCTCTCCGGGGGAAACATCGAGAGCCTCCCCCACTAACACAAGATTCAAATCGCGGCACATATCTCGATCCGTCTCCACATCTGCCCCCATGCAGATCAAGCTACATTACCCGCGTTAACTTGGTCACGAGGGCGTTTAGGCGAAGAACTGCCAGTTCCAGAAGCCTTTCTTTTCCCCCAGGCTGGGGAGCGTACCTCTTTGCCTGAGGCTATAGGGGAGAAATGGGTTTGAGTTTGCAACCCCGGACATGGGCCCGAGGGGGGGGGGGTCACGAAGAACCTATAAATATTGGTGGTGAAAAATAAGTTCTCCATCGCCAAACCAATCTTGTCATTTTCTTTCACCCAATTGAGGACGATGTCCACATGGGAATGCTCCCTATCAATCAAATCCAACAATATGTTCTTGATGTCGGGGACCCTCCACCAATTGGCACGGATCGGGTAGTTCTGAATGTGCATCTCATCCGTGGGGTACTCCCAATTGGTACCAAAAATAAAAAAGAATTTATACAGCAACTATTTGGCATTGGAATAACGGGACTTAAAGGCCGCCAAACGTTGAGACCTAACCTGAAAATTGCAAATGTTGCCTACCAACGGCTTCACTGCGTAAAAAGAAATGAACTATTTCATTGTTAAATCTGAGTAAGAATCTCCCAAGGGCGCCAAGACCATGCGAAAAACCACATAGGAACATATCAAAATAAGCCAAGCATGCGAGTGAAGTTGGGCAGGGGATAGCTTTAGGAAATCCAGGATGTCGTGAATGGGTCGAATGAAAGGAAGTCGCAGGCCATGCGTCAGGGCACTCACCGTTAGGATCCCGTCATCGGCGTACCCTTCTTTATCAACACATCCCATGGGAGAAAGAGAAAGCTTCACTAAGTTGGGGATACGATAAGTGTACCTCCGCTTCTAAATCTTTCTTGGAACGAGTAGTGCGCTAAGAAAATCCTTCAAAGGGAAGATTTAGGAGGGGGCTTTTTGCTAGAGCAAGGCCAGAAGAACGGCCAAGGGTACGGGAAGAACCACGGTCGGCCATCGAAGAAAGAGGGAGGTATCAAGGAGGAAATTGGCAAGGGAAATGCGTAGGAGAAAAGAGGCAATATGGAAAGAAAGGAAATATGCTAGAAGGGAAAAGAACAATATGAAAGAAAGGAAAACACGAAACAAAGGGGTAGGCAAGAGGGAGCGAATCAAGAAGAGTCAGAAAGAGTAATCATGAGGGTTCTTGGGAATCCGAAAGGGTTACTGCGCCGATGGTTGACATTCATTTGAAGGGCGACGAGCTTGACCACACCCACTATCATAGACCCCAACCAGGTAAGGAAAGCGCTGGCGCATGCTCTTGCACTAATGGGGTAAGCAACGGTCATAAAGAGTTCAAAAGTTAAATTTCTCATGTGCCAGCACAAAAAATATTAGTGGGGTAGCTGATGGGATATTTGGATCCCCCTGGTTGTCTAGGCCCATGACTAAGAAGTAGGCCCAAAGCTTTAGCCTAGAGTTAAGAGGGCCATGCTTGAAGAGCCCGAAATTGTGACTACTTGGCGGATAACTCCCAAAGAGCTGGAGATCTGACCCACAGTTGTACATGATCATGTTAGGGAAGAAGGGAAGATCCCCCCCCCCCCCGGGGGGGCGTTAATAAGGGATCATGAAGGATATACCAAGTCCTTGTTCCTTTATAAATAACCTATGAGAGATAACAAACACTTCACTTCATTTTTACATACACTTATTCTCACATTGTTATTGACTTAAGCATCAAAGTCTATCCAAGGTGACCAGTGCTACCTCTTCATTGTTACTGGTCATCTGTACAGTTGTGGTATAAAACACATCCTTCAAACTTATATATGTATTATATTATGTACAGTTCCATGCCAAGTCGGTCAGAAATGATGATGAGAAATAAAGAAATGGGAATTATAAATGAATAATAATACACAATATCCTTTTTTTTAAACAAGTTGGGTGTTATGATCATTATCTTCGCCAAAGTGGAATGGGGTCTCTTGTCCGAACCCAGGGAACAGCTACCCACTCGAGCGCCCACACGCTGGGGATGACCTTTCCTACCTTCTCTATGTCCTAAAATAACCTTATCTTCCAATAGCTGATGGACCACTCGCTCATTCCAGGCTGACAGACCATCCCTATTTCCTGCAGTAAACTTGTATGCGTTAGTTTGTCCATGATTTGACAAATATTATTCTTAATAAAATAAGCAGAATAAAGGCACAATCATGCAAAGCTCATTATTGCTATATATAAAAAACATTTATGTATGTGTGACTTGATAAATTAAGCCTCCAGAGATTCAAAAAATAATGTTATACAAACTGTAGTGTCAAGATCGATCCGGACAGACCAATACCACTGTCCATTTACGGTGTGCCTGAGATATGAAAGATCAACAAATCAAACCCAATCAATAATCATTGCTGTCCACTTTCAAAATTCAAATGCATTGATTAGTTCTTGGCATAGGGGCTATATATGCAATGGAGCTGAGCATTCATAATGGCTGAAATAAAATAAATTTTAATTATGTATTTTGAAGGATAAAAAAAATGAACCATTATGAATGATGTCACTGCATATAGCAGACTGCACAACACACTAGCCGAGTGGTGGGTCTCCACCGGGCAGCACCTTGTCCCTCTTTTCTTTTCTCTTTTGTTTTCTTCCTCTCTCCTATTGGGTATATATTACTTGATTTTGCTTGGGTTGGAAGATAAAAGACCCATTTGATTTTCTTTCTTTGCTGCCAAGCTAAGCACTGTACTGCTCTATCTCCCATTTGTGGCGCTTTCTTTTCTCATTTCCTTGCCCACTACACTTCCCACAAGTACTTTTTCTAGTGCCATCCACTTTTCTCTGACCATGCATCATGTTTAACTGGAACCCATTGACCACACATACATTTTATCTGAGGACCCAATTTTTTAAAAAAATAATACTAAATTTTCTTCTGCAGTTGGGGTTCTTTTTACTTTCTTCTATAATAAATCTTGAGATTTTCGAAAAATGATCAGTACGTAGACAATTATACAACTTTTACGATTATAAATTAAAATATTATTATTTGTTAAAATAAATGCATATATCTTAATATAGATTGATAGTTAATCGATAATTGTGTAAAAGTTGTATTGCGGTTATCTACTTATAATTCTTTGAGTAACTGGATATAGCTCTCGACTGTATAAATTTTGAACATTGTATTTTAAAATTTTAGTTTTTTTTACATGAATTTTAAATCTTTCATATTAAAAAAAAAAAAAGTGTAAAATTTTTACTATCTAAAACTATAAATTAGTATTTCTTCCATACTTTTTCGATGGATGTGACTCGCCCTACAGCTCAATTACTCATTGTATTTTTAAACCCAACTTTTATTCCATGCACTTCTAAGACTGATCAAATAAGTCATTTTATTATAAACTTTGTTGTTAAACAATTAAATATGTTGACATGACATCACATAATACCTGGTAATACCACTTGGCATAATAGCTAATGTAAGGGAGTTTTCTCTCCTTATCGCCCTTAAAGTAAGTCCACGAGGGAACATTAGAGAAGTAAGTCAAAGAGTCCAGCCAAGCTCAATTATCCTCCTCCAAAAGGAGGTCGTGGGCATCTGTAGAGTACTAGGCAAAACTCACCCATAAAGCAACCCATGCGTGGGGAAAGCAGATGGTAGGGGCAGATGACACTCAGCTCCCTAACATCACCCCTATGACACCCTACATAGGAACTGCGTAGACAAGTGGGCGGGAAATTTGGAGAACCCTTGATCTTCAAAAGTAGGCATGGAAGGGCTTAATAGGGAACGCCTGCAAGGTAAAGTGAGCTAGGGAGCCATGCCGCATTAATGACGCCACTCCTTGGACTCTACATTGCATAATGATGCTGCCTTAGAAGCATTTCCGTATTAAAAGATTATGACTAAGTGAACAGTTGAAGGGACATGGGCTCCTCAAAGCTAGGTGTGAGTTGTCCCCACCCAGAAACTTAGTATAAAAGCCGACCCCTAAGTATGAAGAACTCTATCTGATTCCTCTAGGTTTACGTATGAACTACTAAAAGATATACTGACTTTAGTATCGGAGGCTCCCCAGCCACCTTCAAGGCCCCCCACTCTCCATGTTTTCTCCATTTTTGCAGGTGAAAGACTCAAGACCTGAGTTGATGGAACCTGGCCCAAAGGCGTACGAAATACGACGTTAACAGTAGTGCTGTCTACGGGATCTCTATAGACTTCACGTGTCTTTCGTATGCCTGGGACAACCAGTTTTCAGACAACTCAAAGACAAGAAGAAGCAATGTCAACATACATAGAAGCGAGGCTCGCCGCGATGGAACAATTGGTAGGAAAGCTGACTACCGAGGTGGAGATCCTCCGAAAAGAGAACGAGATGTCAGACTAGCCACCAACGAGCTAAAAAATGAAGCAAAACCAAGTAACAACGAGCATGTAGGATCCAAAAATGTAAGAGGAGGAGGTAACGCAGAGGAAGAAAGAAAA